>PVJA010005579.1:0-44606 GCA_004027025.1 Myocastor coypus
CGATCCTCCTGCCTCAGCCTCCCAAGTGCTGGGATTACAGGCGTGAGCCACCACGCCCAGCTAAAAAATCTTCAAAAGAGAAAAAGAAAAACAAACTTCCAAATTTAATGACTAGAGTTGTTGTGAATAGTAAAAAAGAAAAATATCTCTATAGTCTTATTTGAATTTCTTCATAGACATTTATAGTTAATACCTTTATCATAGGTTAGATGTAAAGGAAGAAGTTCATTTTGTATTGCAAGGTGGGGTAGATGAAGTTAGCTTGGTGCATATAGTGAAGGACTGTGACATTCAGGTAAATAAATCTAAGTGATCTGTTGGGTGTACTTAGATCCAGAGCTAAAAATAAAGGTTATGTGTAGAGATACAGTATAGTAACAAAACCATGAAAAAGATGAGATGATATGAACTAAATTATGTATTGACAAGTTGTGTTATCTACGTATATATCAAGGAATGAGCTCTACAGCATATAGCATAAGAAAGAATCAGTTACAGAAACTGCAAATAAAAGATAAGCAGAGGAAACACTGGAAGAAAGTCTTTTGGATAAGAGAGAGTATTAGATTATTTAGAAATTTAAAACAGAGGCTTAATAAACACTAAAAAGTAAAAGAAATTTGACAGGTTTAGGTTATTGGCTTCCCTTAATATATAGTCCCAGAGAATGATATTAATGCAAATAAAATGCAGGTAGCTTGAGGTTTAAAAAAAAAAAAAAAGTGGACTCATACAAAAAATCCTTAGAATTTTTTTTTTTCATTTTGCCTTTAATTATTTGAGAAAGACATACTTAAGCCAAACATTATTTGAGAAAGGGTGTCAGGATAAAAAAGACTTAGATTAGCTATATTCTTAAGTTTTAAGCAGTAGAAACAAAATCAGGATAATTTAAGCAGAAGTAGAACACATGTATATTCTATTATAGACAAAAACTTTATAAGTTGGGTAAAATTTTCATTGTTAAATCCCACATTTGACTGAATTTTAAAAATTTTGTATTCAATGCAATCTTTCATTTCTTTGTCTTTTGGGCTTAGCTTTATAATTACTAAGAAATTATTTTTCTCTTTATTTTTTGTATCACTAAATAATTGTTTCAAATTTCTAAATTCCTAGTAAAATGGTAGTTCTGTGAAACAAGCTGTTTAGATTCCTAATGGAAGGAGCACAAACAATTGTTTCTTGAATAAGTAATGTTGTATATTTCAAATCCTTTATTTTGGTGGAAATATTTGGCATATAGTATATATTTGTTTGGTTTAAGAAGAAAATAAGACACAAAATTCAGTTGTTTAAAAATTCAGCATTGTCATTGTTTTTTTTTAGCATTGTCATTGCAATCAGAATAATTAATAAGATGAGAACTTTTAGTTCCTGTCTTAAAACTTTCGCAATGTCTTAAAACATCTTAAAATATAATTCCTATGATCCTTGCAACATAGTCTTCATTTTAAGAGACAATTACTTGTAATAGCATTTAAGAATATTTCTTTTTCCTTTAATCCTAAATACAGACCAATGGTGAATCTATGGCTTGTATGTTACAAAAGCAGGCTGTTGTATCATGTAAGCTCTGAAAGGTTAATCACCACCTACCTAGACTAATATTTCCTCCATCTGTCTTTTCTCTTTATGTTCCTTAGATCCCTAATCTATTTCCTTTTTATCTTCTTGTCTTGAAGATATAAGGAATACCATTCCAACATAATAATTCCAGTGTGATCCTGTTTATTTTGTTCAGGTTGATATCTTTGCGAAGGGCTATAGAGATTATGAGATAATGTGCGTATTTTTCAGTGCCAACTTTGTAATTTTTTTTTTGTGAAATTGGAATCCTTGGAACTGTATTTTTTGTGGAATACCACAGTATTCCTGATGGAACCTGATTGTGTAATTGATGTAGAACTTTTCTTTTAATTTGCTCATATAAAAGCATTAAAGAAAAAAATATTCATTGTGCAAAATCCTGTATGTCCTATTATAGAGAGGGAAGGCTAGTACAAGTTATATAAAATATTTTTTGATATATTTGTCAGTTTCCTAGATATTTTCATATTGTAGCATTTGTGCTGCAAAGGACTTTTTTCTCTGGCCCTTCATCTACATTTTTCTCTTCTAATCAAAGTAATTTCAAAACTTTTTCCCTTTGTCAAGCTTATTTGATGACTGAATTCTCTTTTATGACTTTCCATCAGTTAAGGGTAAGTGTTAAAGTCTTTACATGACCAGTAATACTATTTATGAGTTAGCCCAGCCTACCCCCTCAATTCATGTAATTTTCCCCATCATATTCTGTTACTCAACTGTACCTCTGGCAGCTTTTCTGGGGTTGTTTGTTATGGTGTTTACTGGGCTAGCATGACACTGTTCTGTCACCATGGATGTTAGAACCTGGCTTTCTCCTTCCAGTTCTCTCAAGCTTATTTATTTATGCTTCGAGATATTACATTTATAAGGCCTTCTAATTCTGTGGTTTCATTGCACCCCACTTATAATTTTTATTAGCCTTATCTCAATTTTAATTATTTTTGTTCAGAATCTGGTTATTAGGACAAGAACAGAGGTATTACCTGTCATGGTTCTTTCCCTTTAATCTAGTGTAAAACATGGATGGAAGAGAAATTCTATATGTAGTTTTAGGCCAGATGCAGTTTTTTAGCTATTCATCGTAAATAATGTTGTATAACATTTTGTTATCATTAGAAAAATCATTTAAAATTAATAGATATTCTCTAGGTTGGGTTAATGCCTGCATAGAATTGAGAAAGAATTCCTTGTGATTTAAGAAACAAAAAATAAATTTTAAAAGGCATTGCACAAACAATTAATAGGATGAACAATAGGAGTGTTCAGTATTAGATTTAAAACTCTTTCTATACTTGAATGTCTAAAGTTCAAAATGAGAGACTGTTTGTTGAAATGTGTCATCTGATTTCAATTGCCATGGAAAGAGAGATGATCTTTTTTATAGCCACATCCAGTCTATATAGAGTGTTTGGGTCAAAGTCAACATCCTGAGTTTCATTAGGGAGCACTTGCAGTGAGCCTTGCAGATGTAATTTGCTACATCTAGCCAACACCTCTGAGCAGATGGGTTTCTAGAGTGTGCCTAGCAGAGGTTTGTTTTTTCTTCTTTGAAAAAGTTGCCTGTGACTTTAATAAAATATTTTGACAGAAATGGAATATTGAGATCATTTATATATTAAAACTTTGATGTTGTTGGATTTAGTTTTACTAGAAACTGATGTGAAAATTATTCAGCATCTATGAAAATCATGAAGGCTATTTTCTGCGTAACGACTTGTTCACCTTAATAGTTTATAGATTATTTCATTTTAGTTTTTTTTTTAAATCACAACTTCGTAATCTTAAATTCCATATGTTCTAAAAAAAAAAAATGGTGTAATATAGTACAGTGCACTCTCCCAGTTTTACTAAGTTTGACTTTAATCCTTAAACCAGATATGTAAATAAGATTCTTTCTGAGAGAACAGGAAGCTCCAAAAGAAAATCAGAGCCAGGCGTGGTGGCTTACGCCTGTAATCCCAGTACTTGGGAGGCTGAGGCAGGAGGATTGGTGCAAGTTGGAGACCAGCCTGGGCTACAAAAGTGAGCTCAAGGCCAGCGTCAACTGCATAGCAAGACCCTGTCTCAAAAAGACAAAAAAAAAAAAAAAAAAAAAAAAAAAAAAAAAAAAAAAAAAAAAAAAAAAAGGAAGTCAGATTTATATCTAATAATGATAATGTTTTTAAATAAATGCCCTGGGTGGGGGATCATGTTTATATTACAAATGAAATCTAACTTTTGAAGTACCTAAGTATAATTAATATAATTAACACAGATATTACTCTCCTGTTAGGGGTCAATGCAGCCAATCTCATGACTTATTTACCAATAGGTTTGCCTGCCTCTTAAAATTATGTTTTTAGAGTACTGTAGGATCACAGCAAAGTCAATAGGAGGCTACAGAGTTATCCTATATACATTCTGCCCTTACTCATGCATAATTTCTCCATTATCATCATCATCATCATCACAGGAATGATACATTGGTTATAAGTGATGGGTGTATATACATATACAAACAATGTAATATACATAAGGGCTCACTCTTAGTATATGTTCTGTGTCCTAAGAGAAACAGTTAATGACTATCTTAGCTATTCTTCTCTCATTGCTGGGACAAACACCCAACACCCAAAATGAAGGAAGGAAAGGTTTGTTTAGCTCACAGTTAATGGAGGTTTCAGTCCATACGCAGCTGGCTCCAAAGCAGAATGGCACACAATAGAGAGCAGCCCTTCATGGTGGTGGCAAAGAGCTAAGAGTAAAATGGGTGGCTGCAGGTCAAGCAGCTAGCTAGCCTCTCACCCCTCCTTACATTGTAATGCAGAGTATCTGCCCCAGAGCACTCACATCTATAATCCCAGCATTGAATCAAATAATCACAAACTCCAGAAGCCACCCCCTGATAGCATGAGGCTTTGGGGGGACAACTAGACTCATCATAACAGTGATGCAGTTCCACCATTATAGTGTCATTCACAGTGTTTTCATTGCCTTGAAATTCTTTGTACTTTTCATTTTCCCTCTTCTCCATTCCCTGATCTAACACATAGTGATATTTTTGCTGTCTTTACAGCTTTACCTGTTCTAGATGTCATATAGTTGGCATAATGCACCATGTAGCTCTTCACATTTATTTCTTTAATTTATATGCGTGTTTCTTTTATGTCTTTTCACGACTTAATAGCTATCTTCTGTTCAATGCTAATTAATATTTTGTTGCCTAGATGTATGGCAGTTTATCCATTTACCCGCTGAGAGACACTTTGATGACTTCCATGAGCCAGATTGCCATAAATACCAATGGATAGCTTATTGTGCGATCCTGAATTTTAAAGTTGTTTTGATGCAATTCCTGGATCATATGCTAAGAGTTCATTTAGTTTTCTGAGAAACTACCAAACTTTCTTTAAAGTATCTGTACAATTTTGTGTGACCAATACCAAAGTGAATGTCTCTGTTGTTCCACAGTCTCTCCAGCAATTGGTGTCATCAATGTTTTAGCCTTTGTAATAACTATATAATATCTTGTTTTCATTTTCATTTTCCTGATGATGTATAGTATGCAGTATCTTTTCATGTGCTTTTTTGTCCATCTCTGTACACTTCAGTTTAGTGAAATGTGTGTTAAGATTTTTGGTTCTTATTGTCAAATTTAAAATGTTTGTCATTTTGGATAAAAGTTCTATAGTAGAAGGCTTTCACGAATGTTTTCTGTTTGTAGTTTTTCTTTTCAATTTTGGACAGATTTCATATAGCAGATAATTCTAATATTAATGAAGGGTAACTTATCTGTTCTTTATAGATTATAAACAACTTTGGTGTGATGTCTAAAAAAGTCATCAATAAAAGTAGTCTAGATTTTCTTCTGTTATGTTCCAGCAATTTTATAGGTTGGCATGTAGAAGTCCACTTTGAGTAATTTTTGTAAAGATCTAATTGCTATTTTCTTTGAATAAATTAGCAATTTACATAATGGAAACATCATAAATAACATTTAAAAACAAAGATTACCAAAGTAACAGTTTCAAAGGGAATTTTAATTAGAAATACAAAAAAGAAAAGAAAAAGTACTTTTTATGGTATCTGTTATCATTTTGTTTCTTAGTATTTGATTTCTCAGTATTACATAATGAATACATAGATTCAAGTATATACTTAATACTTTTATAAAATGCTGTTATTTACCATATGGTAGTATTAACTGACAAACTTTTCAGCATTGGATGTTACTTTTGATTTTCAAATTTTTTTGTGAGTCCTTTATACAGGTTTAACATTTCAAAATCTACTTCTATCTTAAAATAACATCTCTTTTTAAAAAAATCATTTCAGGGCTGGTGAGATAGCTCAGTGGGCTAAAGTGCTTGCTTAGACAAGCTTAGGCAAGTGCAGGGACTGTGCTTCAATCCCAAGCATGACATGCCATGCCATGCCATTCCAGCCCCACCTACAGGGTAGGCTGAGCTGACCACAGACTTCTGGTGTAGTGGTGTATACCTTTAATCCTAGCAGTGAAGTGGCTCAAACCAGAAGGATCACACTGAATCCAAGCTATGTAGTGAGACCCTGTGACAACCAAAGACATTTAAAAAAATTAAAAAATTAAAAAAAAAAGGTTTGAGTGGTAAAGTAAGAAGATTTTTTTTAAAGTTTGCATAAATTATGTTGTGTTGTCTATCAATGTGGACTGTTTCTGTTTGGTAAATTATGTTTTCCAGATCACAAGGAAATAACATAGTCAAGTTATTGTAGAAGCTAAGGGTTTAATGATCACTGGGTTAGTGAGAGAGCATTTGAAGTGGTCTAAAATAGCCAAATGTGCTAGAAAAAGGAATCAAAAGCTGAGTTAGCTGTTTAATTTCTTGCTTCTATCACTGTTTTTTTAATCATTGTGTAATTTCTATATCATAATATTGATGAAGTGTATGTGTGAAATTCAGTGATTCTGAGTAATTTTACAAAGATATGCAATATAAGCACAACACAAATACAATATTATTTCCCTTTGGAGAGTTCTATTATTATCATTTACAGTTATTTCCTGTGCCTACTACTTCCAGGCTATTACTCTGCTTTCAGTTCTCACTAAATTGCTTTTTCTGTGTATTATGATATACTGGAATGTAAGATACATAGTTTTTGCATTGTTCTCTGAGTATAACATTTTGAGGTTGTCCATTGATATACATTTTAGCAAGTGATTCGTTTATATTAGTTTGGGGGTCATGACTGAATAGTTATACTAGATTTTTGTCAGTTACCACTTGATGATACATGCTTGCATTGTGAATAATGCAATTACATACTCTTGGATACATGTATTTATGTGAAATGTTATAATTGATCTTGCAGTTTTCAAGTGAAGTCATCGAATGGTGTGGTACATTTATGTTGAATATTCCACAAACTGCCAAGTGATTTCTTAATGGTTTATACTGCTTTATATCCTGTTGTTAATGTTTGAATTTTATATTCTTTTTTTTAAATGTATTTGATATGGGGCCTCACTATGCAGCTCGGACTCATAGTGATCCTTCTGTTTTCAAAACCTCCTTCTCCCTACCATGCTGGTATTAAGGCCTGTGCCATCATGCCTGGTCTCAGTGGCTGGAGCAGCATGGTGCTGAGGATCCAATCCCAATTCCTGCTTGTTGAGTTACACATTCTACTGATCATTGCCAACACTTGATATTATAGGCTATCTCATATGTATGTAATAGTTTCTTACTGTGGTGTTAACTTGCATATTTATAAGGAGTAATAATGTTGGATGATTTATATATTTAATAATGACTTCTTCATCTCTTTTAGTAAAATGTGTGTTGAAATCATTTATCTAGTTTTAAATCATCTTATTTTGGGGGTTGTAAAAATCCATTAAATGTTTTAGGTGGAAAGATTTTGATACATTCGTTTCTTCTGTAGTGTATAGCCTTTCTTTGTTTTATTAATTCTTAGTTTTGAAAGAAAAATTTTAGATATGGTGAAATCAGTATTGTAAAATTTATTTTATGAATCATTATTGTAATGTTATAATTTTAGCTCTGTTTCGACTTGTGATCTACTATGAGATAACTTATGTATGGTGTATGAAGTAAAGGCTTAAGTTATTTTTATTGTTCATTAGTTACCATTTGATGATAGACACTTGCATTTTGAATAATGCTATCATATATGCTTGGATACATGTACTTTTGTAGAGAAATAATAAAGTTGGTCATGCCAAGTCTTTATTGTTTGTTGAAGTGTTAATCAACTCTTCTATGGACCTTCTGAGTTTTTTTCTAGAGACTCCATCAATTATTAAACGTAAAGTGTTAAGATAGACAAGTATTTGTTTGTTTGTTTGTTTTCTATTTATTTAAATTCAGTTTTTGCCAGGTATGGTGGCACATGCCTCTAATCTCAGCACTTGGGAGGCTGAAGCAGGAGGATCAGTGTGAGTTCGAGACCAGCCTGGGCTACAAAAGTGAGCTCAACGCTAGCCTGAACTGCATAGCAAGACCCTGTCTCAAAAAAAAAAAAAAAAATTAATAATAATGATAAGTTCGATCAGTTTTTGTTTCATGTGTTTAGAAATTTTCTTGTTACATTTAAGTGCATCTATAGTATTTATGTCTTCCACAATATTGGCCCTGTTATCATTTTGACACAGACTTCTTTGTCTGATTAATACTTTTTATCTTAAACCTGCTATCAGTTATAACTGTTCCAGTCTATAGATGTGCCACCCTAAATGCCCCCTATCTTTTCTGATGATAGCTACTCCAGCTTTGTTATTGTTATAGTTGTATTGATAAATATTTTTCCTGTGTTTTACTTTAAGCTCGGTTCTGTTTTGGAATACAGTGTTCCTTTCAGACAGCTTTTGTTAACTTCTTGCTTTTTACATAGTCCAACAATCTGATTTTTAAATTGGGTATGTAAAACATTTTAATTTAATGTAATGTAATAGGTCTGTGTTGAAATGTAATTGATAATTTGTTATTTACTATCTGTTCCTCTTTTACTATGTTGTTTTAAATATGTACTTTGGCATGCTATTTCATTTTTCTTACACATTTTTTACAGTATATAATATTGGTGATTCTGATAATTATATTGTATATATGCATTTATCATATTCCTAACTTAAGTACATTCTGTCAGTTCTGGTAAATTACACAAACAAGTGCTGTATTGTTTAATTATTCTTTACTGCTTTGTGTTGCAATATGCGTTACATTCACATGTATCATAATCAAACAAGCAATGTATAATTCTTTATAATGAAATGCTTAAAGGACTTGAAATAAGTAATACTATTTTAATAGCCTTGTAATTCACATTTGTCTTGTCTGGTGTACTTTTCATCCAGTAGAGCACTGGAAAGATAATTTTTTTCTTACAAGACAGATCAATAGTACTGATTTTCTGTCTATCACCCTTTATCAGAGGATATTTTTATTTTGCCTGTATTTTTGAAGGATAATTTTATTTGATACATATTATTGATGGACAGTTAATTTTTTCTTCAATATATTAAGTATGACTGAAACTTGTATAAACTTTAATGAGAATAAACCTTTTTTGCCTTTAACTTTAGGTATCAGGTATTTCATTTCAGCACCATAAAATAATTTATTGAAAGAATTGTTTTCAAATGCTAAATAATTAACCAGATGTGGTGGCATAGGCCTGTAATTCTTAGCACTTGGAGGCGCAACTAGGAAAATCTCTGCAAATTGGATGCTGTCCTTTGTTACAAAATGAGTAGAACCCTATTTAAAGTGCGTAGTGAAGCCGGGCGTGGTGGCGCATGCCTGTAATCCCAGCACTCGGGGGGCTGAGGCAGGAGGATCGGTGCGAGTTCGAGACCAGCCTGGGCTACAAAAGTGAGCTCAAGGCCTGCCTGAACTGCATAGTAAGACCCTGTCTCAAAAAAGACAAAAAAAAAAAAAAAAAAAAAAAAAAAAAAAAAAAAAAAAGTGCGTAGTGAAACTTTGTCTCCAAAATACCCATGATCACTCTGATAATCTGTATGGAGTATCAGATGTATATTTAGATTCCTTTAACATATGTTTATATTATTATCCAATAAATGATTTCTTTAGTAATTTTTCTTTCATGAATAAGTGATGTTACACTATGAGAACAGTATAATTCTTAGTTCTACCTTTGCCTTGGCATAGTTGTTACCCTAGAGACCCAACCTATGGAGAAAATATAACAAAACATTGAGAGTCTTCACATTTTAGAATGATACAGTGGAGGTTGATTATGATTGGCTTTGAGGTTTTCTTCTTTATGTATGTATTAAATTTACTTTACAAGGTACTGAGTACCTCTCTAATTGGAAAAAAGTAAATGTTTTCCATTTGTTGAATTACTCCAATTAATAATTCAATTAATTCAGAAGAAATTTGTGCTATCTGATCTATACTGAAACGTGCTAGTAAAATTTTAAATCAGAAACAAATAATATGGTCATTATTTTCCATCAGATTGTCATCACAATATGTCTTTTTAGATATTTTAATAATGAGTGGTCTTTTACATGTAATGATTCATAAGATGTTTTATATGAGGGATTTATATCAATGAATTAGTCTTATCTGATATAAACTAGTAAAAGAAAAAATAGAATTTGCTTTTCAGTCTATGATATATAAGGCCCAATTTTCTATGAAGGGCATCTATTTATTTTAAAAGAAGTCAAACACATTTGTTTCAGCCAGGAAATACTTTGAAATGTCTACTTGTGCTCACTTTGGCAGCACATATACTGAAATGTACACATATACACACATAAAACTGAAATATTTTCTGACTCTTATTTGTAGAGATTGTGATAGTGAAGTAGATCTAAAGTAGAACCCAGGAACTTCTATCTTAAGTGAGTAACCCAGAAAATTTTCAAGTAGGTTCACCAATGGAACATAGTAGATTGCTTATACTTTTTTTTTCTCTAATTTCACAACCTAACATGTGGTTATTTTCAGTAATATAAAAATTATGAAGTCATGTTAACTGGTGCCATAGCACATACCTATATTCCCAGCTACTTGGGAGGCCAAAGCATGAAGACCTCAACTTTGAGGCAAGCCTGACATTTTAGCTAGAGCCTGTTCTAAAATAAAAAAGCTGGGTGTTTAGTTTATTGGTAGAGTGCTTGCCTATCATTTGTGTGTCATGGGTCTAATCCCTACTACCACATGCGCTTTAACACACACACACACACACACACACACACAATTTCATTTTCCTTTTTTATTTTCTGTAGTCTTTAAGATATGATGCGTGTGTTTCCAAAAGTTACAGAAAAAATACCAGTAGGAATAAAAGGAAGTGGAAGTTAGAGCTTTTTGTAATTATCTCCTTAATTTCTATTGATGTATTGGTTATAATATATAGTATTATTGATACAGAAGTGTAAGTACAAATATAAACATTTTAAAATAAAAATACTATAAATTATTTACCATTTGATCTCTGCAATACTATAATTTGCTTTTTACAGTTGGAAACACTTTGTATTTAAAACATTAATAAGTCATTTGACTATCATGTGACAGTTAACTCTTATATTTCTTTATATACCTTCTTCCTTTTTCTCCCATTATCAGGTGATGCTTTTCCTTGGACCATCAACCTACATCATTTCAGCATATATACTCTTCTTGGAAAACAAATGACACTTTGCCTAGTGGAACCAATGGGTTGTACCTCTACTCTAGCTGTCACATCTCAAAAAATAATTGCTATAGGACCTGATGCAAGACATTCATTTGTTGTCTGTCTCCATGTTGACCTAGAGTCCCTGGAAGTAAAATGCTCTAATCCCCAGGTTGGTACATTGGATTTATGAAAGGAAAGTTAAAGTTATATGTTTTAAAAATAAGTGTACATTTTATTGGAAGAGTCCTCTTAAATATTTCCTTTGAGCTTAACCATCAATGATCTGGGTAATTAGATTAAGAATCGCTTTGGAGCTTTCACCAGTTTTGTAATTTAAACTCTTCTGAAAGTGTAATGATGGCAACATACATAATCTTTTGGCAATCCTGTGTGATTGAGGTGTCATAGGACAATCATGTATTTTGCAGCTTAACGTAATGTCAGTTGAGATCATCTGGATTAAATTATTATGCAAAATTTAGCAGTTGATTAATTTTTTGTGGCCTAATAATATTCCCTTAAATATACACATATATGTACTTGAATTTGTTCACTAAGCATTTAAAGGTTTTTTTTAACTGTAAGCTATTATGGATAATGCTGATATAAACATTTGTGGGCATATCTTTCTATGGATGTTTTCAGGGAAAAATACTTTAGAATGGAATACCGAGATTATGTGGAAAGTCTATGCCTTTTTGAAAACTGTCAAAATAAATGCTGTATTTTACATTTTAATGAGTTGAGAATGAAAATTTCAATTGATCTACATTAATAGTTGGCTTTTTAATTTTAGACATGCTACTAGATGAACAATGGTACTGCATTGTAGCTTTCAATGGGATATGTGCCAGTTGAAGGATAAAAACTGAATATTTACCCTCTAATTAATTGCCTCGTTTTGGTAGAAGCCTAATTATTGTATTAGCAACTTTCTCCTTTGAAAAAATATATTTTAAAAACTTATGTCATTGTTAGCACTTTTAGGCTAAAGGCAGTAAGGATGTGTTTCCTCAGGAAAGTTTGAAGCTGAGTAAAAATGAAGCTGATTGGCCCCTTTCCCTATATATACATATATGTATATTTGGGCTGATACCTCGATATAATGTTTAATAAAAGTAAATGAGAATTAGAAACGATATTTCTGATAAGTAAAATTCATACACTAATGCATAGAGAACTTCTTTCCACTCCGCTTGTCATGTTATTTAAAAATGAAATTATGTTTTTTGAAAATTGAGTTTAGGCCCAAATTATTTCTTTTTAGAGAGACACTTATGCTTATATAGGAGGAAGTTTTGAGCTAAAATTTTTCTAACAAATTTTTAAAAAAAATCTATTTCCACAAGTTTATTTTTAAACACAAATGGCTATATCCTTAGATTTGAGACTTTATTATACGAAAGGCAGAAAACTACACTTGAGTACTGTTTTATATCAAATAAGGATTGCCAACTGTTTTTATGCATCTTTTCTACCCACATAAGAAGCCAGCTTCATCATCTGGATGTGTCCTGGGGCTGAAAGTACTATGAGAATTTCACTTTAAAAAAAAAAAAATTGCAAGCAGAATATGCTATCCAGCTGTGGATTTGCTTATATATTGTGTTTGCATTTTTATCCTAGGGTTGTTTTATACAGTATATGGCAATATGTTCTCATACAAATTCCATGATTAATGCTTATTTATGAAATTCTGTGTAAATATCTTAAAACTCAGTCAAACAGTGTGCAAGTTAAACAGTTTTTTTTCCTCTCTCATTATTGAAATGACATATCCCAGGGGAATAGTAGGTTGGATATGTTCTTTATCTATAGAAAAGTCTCACATGTAACATTTTGCTTTTCCTATTCTATGTTGTATAATTCTTTTTCAGTTTATTTTGTCAAGAAGAAACCTAGTTTCAGTTATATACCTCAGAAAAATAAAAATTAGAAATTATCAAGAGGATGACAGTGATTATATATTTCACAAAATAATTATGCATTTTGGGATATGTATTTGTTTCCTAATTTTCATCTTGTCCTTTGCTTAGAAGACATGGTTTAATTGTTTATATCTTAAGTCATTACCAGCTATACTTATGAGCATGGTTATATTCCAAAGAAATACTGGGTTTAAGATATCACAATGTGAGAATGAAGTAAATTATAAATGTGAATAAATCAAGAACAATGATATATTGGTAAAAATTTGAAGATTCTTATTTTCTTGTACTAAAATAGCATTTTAAGGAATTGTGAATATAAACAAAAATTATTATTATTAGTAGTAGTATTTTCTTTTGTGGTCAGGTTCAGCTCTTCTATGAACTAGCTGATACAATAAATAAGGTCTGGAATAAAATTCAGAAGAGAGGCAATCTGAGTACATCCTCAGCCTGTTCAGAGACTGTGACAGGCCCTGTTCCCAGTTCTCCAGTTCGAAGCAGTGTAGGCACAGTTCCTCCAGATGCTAGCACATGCAGCCCATCTGCTGATATTGGAACTACTACTGAGGTAAGTGTTTCTGAAAAGTTCTTTCAAATGAAGGGTAATGTATAACAGAGTTACATAGCATGTTTGAGACTGAAGATGACCTCATCACTGTGGAAGCTGACAGATTCATAAAGCTTTTGTGAAACTCTGGTAGCAATGGCTGTGTATGATAGTCCCTTTAGGTCTGAGAATTTGTATCACTTTCAGTAAGCCATGGGATGATTTAGAACCATACATTTAGCTATGAAATAGTGGATATTGAGACACAGTAAGGGTATGCTTCCTCAGGAATATGGAATGAAAATAAGAACTTCGATGCCTCAGTCCTTATTTGAACCCAAGTGTTACCTTTAGTTGGGTGATTTTCAAGCCTCTGACACCTAGTGTCTTCCTTCTCTTTCCCTCACTCATAAAATCTCATTACCTTTAATACTGTAGTGTTTATTGTCCCTCTGTTTAATTGCTTGCGCCTGTTCAAAAGGAGGAGAAAACTAGGGAAAAGAGAGGAGGAAAAGAGAATAAAATGAAAATATGGAGTCACCTGGCTGATAGTGCCTTTTAAAAAGCAAATACTTTAGTTTACAATTTTTTATCCTGACATAAAAATAAAAGATACAGCATGAAATCAAAATTTATTATTTATTTATTTATTTATTTTTTTTTTTTGTCTTTTTGAGACAGGGTCTTGCTATGCAGTTGAGGCTGGCCTTGAGCTCACTTTTGTAGCCCAGGCTGGTCTTGAACTCGCACCAATCCTCCTGCCTCAGCCTCCCGAGTGCTGGGATTACAGGCGTGAGCCACCACGCCCAGCATGAAATCAAAATTTAAAACTATACAACTTGTATATAAATACAATTTTAAAATGGACAAAAATCAAATACAAAGGAAAATACAGTATTGTATAATATTTATTCACTAGATAAATGCTTTGTTATGATTATATTTAAAAACACAGTTACTGTAAAGGTGAGGACTAATATAAACTTGTTAGGTCTATATTAGTACCACAAGTAATACTGTTATTGGTTGTATGATTTCCGGAAATAGTGACATAATCTATAAAGTTTAAACAAAGACAATTCCATCTTTTTGTTTAAATAGTTGCAGTTGTGGATCTCTTGCTGGTAAAAAAAAACACAAAAGTTAAGAAAAGTGTTTAAATTTAAATAGATTGCATAACAAACTATTTATAAATAGGATTTCCCTTATGTGATTTGTCTATGAGGCAGACTTCATTTTACAAGAGAGTTGTTCACCTTAGGACCTCTTGAAACCCTAAACTGCATAACTTTTAAGAGCTAGTTGAGACTCACAATCATTGTACTAACCAAAAGCTGTAGAGTCATTTCCAAATCACCCTCAAAATTGTGGACCTTTGCCTTTGAAGGTTACTATTCTACAGTATGTGGAAGGAATTACAGTTCTGTTTTGTGTGGAGATGAGCATTCCACCTAGAAACAAAGCTAAGGCCAAAATAATGCAATGGGAACAATCCAGTAAAAAGACTACTAATTTTGGGGGGTAAAAATCAGTAAAATTAGGGTTCAATCCCTTTCCATATGCCAAAGCAGTGCCACCCTTGAGTGAAGTGGCATGCACTTGTAATCCCAGCACTGGGGAGGCTGAAAGCAGAATCACTATGAATCCCAATTGTATAGTGAGACCCTAGACCAAAGACAAAAAACAAAAAACAGTAAAATCAAACAAACTCAGAAGAGAAAATTTATTTATTTATGTATTTATCTTAAAATTTTCTATTTTTAAAAGAAAGTATAAAATAGTATTAATACAAAAAATAAAAATTATACACAATTTCACTAAACAAAATAATAGTAATTTTACACTGCTTATTATAATACATAGTATTATCTTTTAGTTATCTATTCATAATGCCTTTTTTTCTGACTTCTTGATGTTAGCCATTCTTTATGGGGTGAGATGGAATCTTAGTGTTGGTTTAATTTGCATTCCTCAAATGACAATGATCTTGAACATTTACTTATATATTTACCTGCCATTTGTATTTCTTCATCTGATAAGTGTATATTCATCTCATAAAGAGGCCCAGTTTTAGATTGGGTATTTGATTTTTAAGGGGTCTAATTTTTTAAAATTATTTTGTATGTTCTAGATAGAAGACCTTTTTTAGAGATTCAGCTGTAATGTTTTCCTAGTTCATGGTTTTTCTCTTTACTCTGTTGGGGATTTGTTTTGAAGTGCAGAAGCCTTTGAAAAACAGAAGATCCCAGTTATTGATTCTCTGAAGTATTTCCCATGCAGTTTGGTTTTTGTTCATGGATTCTCTATCTACCCCTGTATCTTTAAGATATCTATGTAGTTTCCTCCAAGAGATTTAGTGTTTCTCTTTTAATCTTGAAATCTTTGATAAAGTTTGACTGTTGTTTAATGTATGGTGATAGGCCTGGGCCTCACTGTAGTCTTCAGCATATGGAAAGTCAGTTTTTCAGCACCATTTATTAAAGAGGTTATGCTTTGTCCAGTGAATATGTTTGACCCCTTTTGTCAAAAATAGGTGGCTGAATGTGTTTGTAGCTGTGTCTGCATCTTGAAATCCTTTCCTTGGGAGATGATGTCCTTCTAATGGTTGAAGCAAGGATTTAACTTACACATGCTTCTCTAAGAACCTATCCCTAGAGAAAGGCATACTAAATACATTAACATCTTTAATTTGGCTTTGTGAAAAGCATGATCTCCTGGAATTATTTGTGCCTCTCATTAGATGTTTGTTAGCCAGCAAGTCTGAATTTTATGCTTTATCAGGTTCTCAATAATTAATACATATCAGATTTAGGATTCTTTGTTTTGGGAAAGTTATTTGTCTAAAAACACCACAGTGAACTGTTTGCTTGTTGTTTGTGGTACTTAGTGATTCACTGTTTTGCCTTCAACTTACATTTAACTCTATAAATTTCTATTACTTTAAATCCTTGGGCATATCCTTCCTGTAGCTGGTACTTAGCTCTTCCTAAACACCTGACTGTCAGTATGTGAATATTTCTCATTAGGCCTCTCTTTCTGTGGTTTCAGGGAAAATGAATTTTCTTCTGACTTAGTGATGTTATAAAGTATTGAATTCAAGGTGAAATATTCACATAAGGAACTAAAATGTACCCTTGTCAGAATATTGTATCTATAGTAATAAGGACAGAGTTTTGTGTTTTTTTAATTTTAAATGTATTTAGTACAGGGTCTTGCTACACAGATCAGACTCATAGTGATTCTCCTATTTTTAGCCTCCCAAGCACTAGGATTACAGGCTTGTGCCACCACGCCCAGTCTAAATCACCTTGTCAGTTTGCCCTGGAGGAGGGGCCTGCGTGGCATGCCTTAGATCCCCACTGCTGGGCTCTGCCTTAGCAGGTGCTTTAGTCTGCTGAGCTATATGGCCTGCCCTTTTGGGGTTTTCTTTACCTTTCTTGCTGGTGTCAGGCTAATGACTTAAGAAATTAGATTCTAATTTCACAAATTATCCATAGAAAGTAGAATTCTAGCTCTAATTGGATATTGAACATCTTATGTTGGTGTCTCAGTGTTAAGCTAGGCTTGATTCAGTTCTGGCTCATGACAGTTAATCATGACTGCTTAGCATTTATGAGTGTTTTGTTTTAGAAATTCAAATCAACAGTGAATCATTAAAGACTATCAGTGTATAACAAAGGAATATTTGTGCTAAGTTAGGGATATGACAAAATGAAGAAGACAAAGGGGATACCAAATTCTGTAAGAGTGTGATTATACAGTTGCTTTAGTATGGTCAGGCTAAATGGTGATGATGATGCCAAATATTCATGAATGTTTCCTTTATGTAAACTTCATTCATATTGATATTATTTGGCCTTAACAGGAGGAGAAAAATACTATTTTTAAAACTCATTTTACGAAGAAGGATTTTAGACTCTTAAATGATTTGCCTGAAATAATATCTAACATACTTAGCATGCAAAGCTTAATTAAGTGTATATAACTGATATTTAAGCCCCAAATATGATTTTATAGCTTCCACCTCACACATGGCACCTATTTTAAACAAATGAACTCATTATATTTATTTGATCAGTTGTTAGATTGTATGGGCTTACGGTCTCCATTTAGAAAGTCTCTCAAGGGTTTATGTCTTAAAGGTTTGGTTCTCAAAACAGCAGTGTTCAGAGCTGGCACTTTTGGGAAGTAAGAGCATCATGAGGGCTCTAGCCTTATTCATGGATTAATTCATCCATAAATTCATAATTTAATGGTAGTATTGGGATGTGGTAGAGACATTGGGAGGTGGAACTAGTTGCTGAAAGAAAAATGAGGGTGTAGCCTAGAAGGCTATTTCTGTCCCTAGATCCTCCCATTCTTCTCTGCCTCCTGGCTGCCATGAAAGTACCTGCTTTATCAGAGACCCAGAAACATCAGAGCTATTTGACTGTGAACTGAAACTTCTGAAATTATTAGCCAAAGTAAATCTTTCCTCTTTTAAGTTGCTTACCTCAGATATTTTGTCATAGGAATAGAAAATTAACTAACAAAAGCTCTAAAATTTGTTGGAGAGTTTTAAGTAGTCATAAACATTTAGGATTTTAACCCTCATATGTAGTAGCTGATCTTAGAACACATCAGTGAATGATCACTGTTTTTAGTACCACATTTCTTCATTTGAGACTCAAATTTTGAACTCCAAGTTGACTTTAAATAAAGGAACTTCATTTACTATGAGTTGTTAAAAGCTACTGAGAAGATAACAAAGAAAACAATAAACCTTTCACAGAAAATGTTAGCACCAAATAAAGGATCTTATACATCCAGAGTTCAAGCTGTATTTGTTGAATGGAATAAGCTCATGTTTTATTCCTCTACTTTTCTTTAACAAAAACCTTAAGATCATTTAAAAAACTATTCTTCAACCTACTAAGTTTAAATGCCTCCTCTTACATTGAAAGATATAAGGTATGATGAATATTTTGGTCTCTCTTTTTCTCTTTCTCTTTCTCTCTTTCTCCTTCCTTCCTTGCTTCCTTGCTTCCTTGCTTCCTTCCTTCCTTCCTTCCTTCCTTCCTTCCTTCCTTCCTTCCTTCCTTCCTTCCTTCTTTCCTTCCTTCCTTCCTTCCTTGCTTTCTTCCTTTCTTCCTTTCTTTGCAGGGTTTTACTATGCAGCTCTAGACTGGCCTTCAGTTCACTATGTAGCCCAGACTGTTCTCTAACTCCCAGGGAACCTCCTGCCTTAGCCTCCAGACAGAGTTCTAGGATTACAGGCATGTGCCACCATTCTTGAATTTCTGTTGTTTTTTAAACTTCCAGTCATTTTGCCATCATTATTCTAGATTCACCTTAAAAGCACTATGCCTGAGGTAGAAGAGTTTTTCTATATAGTGCTAGAGATCAGGACTTTAGGGTTTATGGACTGTAGAATCTGTATAACAACTGTGCAGCTCCACTGAATAGCAGGCATGAATATTAAATAAATTAATGCTTATGGCCATAATTCCCTCAACATTTGGATGTAGCTTTTTAGTTATGGCAATGTCATTGTTGGTATGAACTTAACTTGCTCTGAATCTTATAAAGAAAACTAGAATATTATGCCTGGATACTATAACTTTTCACATCTTTTGAGTAGTACATATTTATATGTTTTGCATTATGTAGTAGTAGCTTTTATATGGTTACTAGCATATGTGATGTGTACAATTTATAAGTATTGATTTAAAATGATAAATTTTTAGTTATTTTTTAAGGTAATAACATTTTTGGTTTTTTTATTTTTCTCATTCAAGGGAGATTCTGTACAAGCAGGTGATGACTCACCATTTTCAGATTCTATTACCTTGGAACAAACTACAAATAACATTGGTGGATCCAGTGGACGTGTTAGTCTCTGGATGCAGTGGGTACTCCCAAAAATTACAATAAAGTTATTTGCTCCAAACCCTGAAAATAAAAGCACAGGTATGAGATGATCTTTATTCTCAAATATTAGACACTAGTTTTGGAAGAAATACTAGATTTAATTTTATTTACTGTTGTAAATAATTAAATAAATATTTTTATTAATTTGCAATATATTACTAATGAATAAATTCAAAATATTAACAATTAAAAATTACATTTAATTCAAGTGATTTCTATTAGCCATTACATACTGAATCTTATTAATAGGTAACATTAATATATATATATATATATATATATACATATATATATATTTATATAGTCTTAGACTGTGTTAGATTTAAATTTAGCATGTTGGTATTAAAATTCATCCCAACGGCTATGAGGAAAATGTCTGGTCAAATTAGTACACTATATTATTGATATTAATAATATTACAAAGATCTCTGACTGATAATCAGATTTAGCACCTTAATTAACTGGAATTTTTCTGATCTTTAAATATACGTCTTATCTTAATCATAAAACCCTTTTGGTGTATGACGTACAAGTTTTTAATTTATATGACTATGTGTATCCAGGATATATATATATATATATATAAAACATTGATCATGAGGTGGTATACTGACAATAATGTTTGTTTATTTTTGCAGAAGTTTGTATGATCAGTGAACTAGAAGATCTCAGTGCTTCCATAGATGTGCAGGATGTATACACCAAAGTGAAATGTAAAATAGAGAGTTTCAATATTGATCACTATAGAAGCAGGTAAACAAGGAATCACTGATATAGGAAAAGCTATATTGTCTTTGAATAATTCAAATTTACCTACTTATTTTTTTAAAAATTCTTATACTTGTTCCCAAAAAGTATTTTTAACTGTAAGCTATTTGTGTTAATTTTTGTACTTTTGTTTTGTAAAATAACAAATCTATGCATAAATATCCACATTGACCTATTAAATGAAAGATGTTGCTTTACTAGTCATCTCACACATTTTGGTGTATGACTTTTAAGCATGGCCTATATTTGCTAAGTTACCTGGAACACAGATGGTGAATCTAGATTTTGATGGATCTCGTTTTGTCCATTCTGTATATATATACTTGAGATGGAGCAACTACTTACATTTCCTAGAACTTTGAAGATGATATCAGAGATCATTCATGTGCGTGATATTCATGGAAGCACATTGTTTCTTCTTTTAATTAATTTACATCTTCAGTAAGATTGCATGCAATAGTAATTTGTTTGTGTTAATAATGATAGCAAAATTTAAAATTTTGATTTTTTAAAGAAAGTTCTAAAGTGGTTTAATATTTCCCCAAATAAAAATCCTTTTTCTTTGTCTTTGTAGTGTTTTAATTTTTAATCAAAACAATTTATATATTATAAAAATCACAAATGCTTCTAAAAATACTTTAAGTATCATTATATTTTCAGTTTCAAAGTTTTTGGACTCAGACACAGCCTTAAGGCAATTTCTTTTCGTAATCTTTATTCATTGAACAGTGTTTTATTATGTGCCTGAAAAAGCACTTATGTGTTTCTATACATATATTGATACAATTAGTGTCATAAAACTAGCCTTTTTATTTATAAAGTTTCTAGCTGGGTGTGGTACAACACACTTGTAATCTTAGCTGAGGCAGGGTGTGATACAACACACTGTAATCTCAGGTGAGGAGGCTGAGGCAGGTGGATATCTGTGAGTTCAAAGCTGGTCTGGTCCACAAAGCAAGACACTATCTCAAAAAAAATTTATTTCTAATTCTATCTTTAAAACACATGAATTTTTATATTATCATAAACAGTGTAAAAATATTATTCATTTCTGTAATGACCAAATCTGTAACAGACAAAAGATTATGTCATATAGTATAATACATCTAATTCTGGAAATATTTTAGAGCCTGTCATATTATCTTACAAATCATTAACTGTTTTATTAACAGTAAATCACTTATTGGATTTTCATGTTTAGATCTTTAGTTCCTTTCCAATGTTACATATCTAATTCAAAATGATACATTCAAGTGATATATCAATATAATGTTAGAACTGAAGTAATTTATTGAAGATATAAATATTGTATGTTGAAGTTTATCCCTGACTTTAATGTTAAATTTATGTAAACATTAAATTCAGATCATTCATTCATTCATATAACCTAAACATTTGTTAAATGTGTGTTATATGTCAAGCTGTATGCTTAGTCTTGGGGATAAAATGTTTAATAAGATAAATTCAGAGTCTATGGACATTGTAGTCTTGTAGATGAGATCAAAACTGATAATTAAGAAGTAGATGTACCATGTACTATAGGACAAATAGTTCTATGCATAATTATCTGAGTGTGTTGCTATTATAATGGTTCTGTTGAATGCATTGTTGTATCCAGGTCTTGGTATAGTTCAGTATTCTTTACTTTAGAATTATTGAAATAGTTATGTATGCTCAACTTTTTAATTGAGAAAAATTGAAGAGAACAGATAAGGTAAACTTATGTTTTCCAGGCCAGGGGAAGGTTGGCAGTCAGGACATTTTGAAGGAATATTTCTACAGTGCAAGGAAAAACCTGTGGTGAGACTCATTTAGTAATTACAATTTTTGAAGATATATTTCAAATTGTTTATCCTACTTCTCTTGTGCAGAAGGATCAATGGTTATAAGAGTTAGAGCTCAGAATATTTTTTTACCTTTTCCAAAATTATGTTGTAAATTTAAAACTTTATTCTTTTAATCTGCTCATGTTTTGTAACCATCTTTCTTTATAGAAATTAAGTAAATTTATCAAAAGAACAAAGGTAGGATGCTGTTAATATACTTGATCTTTATTGAATTATTTATGTTGTCCTTTTGAAAATCTTTCCTTTTCTGAGTACATGGTGTAGTGTCCTTCACTGCTTATGTACCACAAGCAGTTATTTTTGTGTACTTGTACTTTCATAATAATATATTTGCAGAAGATGGTCCAGACAGACGCTATATCTAGCAATGGCTCACATTAAACCTATGCAAACTTGAGCAGAATAAAAATCTATCTTTTTTGTTATTGTTGTTTCTTTTTTTGGTGGTTTTTGTTTTTGTTTTTGCTTATGGCTTTCATTATTTTTTGTCTTTCCACCTTCTTTGCTCCTGTCCATCACCTCAAGCCTTGGGGAAGAGTGTTGGTCTTTGGGGCAATGTGGAGGTGTCTTCCTTTCCTGTACTGACAAGCTGAACAGACGCACCTTGTTGGTTCGACCCATCAGCAAGCAGGACCCTTTCAGTAATTGCTCTGGCTTCTTTCCTTCTGTAAGAAATAACTTTTAAATTATGGCACAGAATTCCCTTTAACAGGAACACAGAGAAGGAATTGAATTATCCGTAGTCAACTCTTGATTTTGATTTTGCTCTGTATTGTTCATTTTGTAAATTAACTGTAGTTATTTTTAAATCACGGATTGGCTTTTCACTATACATAATCTGCTTCTGAGTCAATTGCACATGCTGTTGTTTTCCTGGGCTTATAAAATTAAGCTGATTTTGCCATCACTGTAAGAAAATCATAGTAGGATGTTAAATGTAATACTCTTCTCATTGTACTGGTACCAAATGATCAAGAGTTGACCAATAGTGTTTTTGTCATTCTGTGATTCTTGGTGAGACTGCTTTTTTTCTTTATCCCTCCCCCTTTTTCCCTATTATACCTTTGTTTTCTTTTCACAACTAATTTAAAGTGCGTTATTTGGTGTTGAATCTGGAAAAGTGTGGCTCCTGTCATGAATAGCTCAAAGACAAATACAATACTTTATATTAGTGTCTTAGAAGTTTAAAACAGCATTTTCTAATAGTATAATACATATTAGTACGTTTTTAGGCTAAAGTGATGGTCTTGAGTAAACCAAAGTGTATAACCTTGTTAAATATTTAAAGCAGATATCATTCTCTTTAAGAATTTATTGAATCATGGCATGTATGAACTATTTATTCCTTATCCTTTTTTAAGACCCAGACATATTTAAATGATTTTGTTTGTATATTTAATGTTTAATAGCATAATAGCCACTAGTGTTTTCTGATTGGGTGTTGAACTTTTTCTAATATGCTCTCTTTCATACTAGAAAAAAAAAATCTCAGAAAAGTGCTGTTATATTGTTGGAAGTTTTGTTTACTTTTATTTTTGTTTTTTTGAATGCATAATAGTGTCTATAAAAACATTCTCCATTGTAAAACTTACTAAAGAACTACACAGTAAGACCCTGTGTCAAAAAAATGAAAGTAAAAAAATAAAAAATTATAGTCAAGCATATAGCTCAGCTGTACAGCACCTGCCTGACACACCCAAGGTCCTGTGTTTGATTCCTGGTACCAATAAACATATTTATCATTTTTTTCTGAATTCTTCAAAATTTGTTATTTTCTATTGAAAATTTTAAATTTTCAGTGCTTTCTACTTCTCATTTTAAGTTTCTTTAAGTGTTGATTATTTCTGTTTGCAAACCAAAACTTATATTAATTTCACCTCTAGTTTATTTTCACCTTCTATTAAGGGAGTCAAAAATATAATAATGTGATAAATGAAAACCTTTCTCTCATGTAGCTTATCTTACAAGAAGGCTCATGTTGAATATATTTTAAACATTTTTCGAAATCAAAATATGTATACATTGAAATACTTTTTATACTTTTTCCAGAATTCAGCTGTTGCTATTAGTAGATAATAATTTTAGTTAGATTAGGGACGAAAGTATGTGTCTTCTCGAAGTGCTGTTTAGACGCCTTGAAAAATCAGCATTACTGTGTACTCTTTCACATTGGGCTGTACCATAGTTGTTCTTTATTTGTTGTTGCCCACTGGCCAGAAACACAGTGATCACACTTGCAGCATTTCTTCTTGCTTTTTGGCGCTGCTTGTTTTTTTCTTTTTTCTTTTCTTTCTTTTTTTTTTTTTTTTTTTTTTTTTTTTTTTTTTTTTTTTTTTTTTTTTTTTTTTTTTGTCTTTTTGAGACAGGGTCTCACTATGCAGTTGAGGCTGGCCTTGAGCTCACTTTTGTAGCCCAGGCTGGTCTCGAACTTGCACTGATCCTCCTGCCTCAGCCTCCTGAGTGCCGGGATTACAGGCATGCGCCACCATGCCCGGCTTTGTTTATTTCTTTAAGTGTAGAAACCAAAAAAAGAAAAAGAAAGCAAGTTTAAAAGAAATGAGAAAATCAGTAACAATAAAAACATACTTTGGGGCAGACTATTGTGAGAATGATAATTATATTTCACACCCCTAAATGATTGCTTTTCATGATTTTTTAATTTTCAGATTATTAACTTGAAAAAAAGGACATTTACAAAAATTTGAATTGCTTTTCCTTCACTTCATTATAAAATCTACATAGAAGCAAAACCAGCAGTAATATACAAAAGAAAGGATATTTAAAGCAATTGGATAACATAAACATAAAAACAGCTTGTCTTTGTTACTTTACACTTTTTAACTTTTGCTTGATTATATTCTCTTCCTTTTTTTCTTTCTTTCCCAGTTCACGTCCCCTTTTAGCATCACTCCAAGTACTTTAATAACAAAAGCTTTTTCAATTATTGGGAAAGGGGATTTGGAAATAAGACATACCAAGTCTGGTTTTTATTTTAAGTAATTTGCAAAATAAGATTCTGGTTTTGAAATTTGTTCAGAAAAAAATTGAATAGTGAATTTCTAGTTTTAATGTTAATCATTTCATAGGTTATACAAGCTTTTTTCCCATGCAGACTTAAGTAGTCACCTTTTTATTAAGCATAGAACAACTAAAACAAAAAGATCAGAATATTAAAGTTATTTTCTTCTTTCAAATGTCATTTTATTTTTCTAATGAAACGTGTATCCTGATTTCCTTTTTGTGGAACAGACAACAACGAAACTTCTAGATGGCTCTCATCAACAGCATGGATTTCTATCTCTGACATATACAAAAGCTGTAACAAAAAATGTTCGCCACAAGTTAACCTCAAGAAATGAACGACGAAGTTTTCATAAGATATCTGAAGGTTTAATGGATAGTTCTCCTCATTTTCTTCATGAAATTCTTCTTTCAGCACAAGCCTTTGATATTGTTCTTTATTTTCCTTTGCTTAATGCCATTGCAAGTATATTTCAAACAAAACTACCAAGACAAAAAGAGAAAAGAAAATCTCCAGGTCAGCCCACAAGAACCCATACGGTGACTTCACGCAATTTACCTTTGATTTATATCAATACCAGTGTGATAAGAATTTTTGTTCCAAAAGTAGAAGAAATGGAGTCAACTATTGGAGGTATTGTTTTCTAATTTTTTTCTTATTGAATACTAAATCTTTTTCTTCTAGAGATCTTAGATTTTTTTTTGTTTTGTTTTGTTTTGTTTTTTCTATGTTGTGCAGGGTCTTACTACACAGCTTGGACTTGTAGTGCTCCTCCTGTTTTCAGCCTCCCTAGCACTGGGAATATAGGTGTGTACAACCACGTCCAGAGTCAGTCTCCACCTCAGTGCACCTAGTGATTAGGGTGGTGCAGCATATGGTGCCTGAGATTGAATCCTGCCGGTCTGAGAGACCTTATTTTTATAAGTATGTTTGTGTGAATATAGGCAGCTGGTTATATTTTGCAGTTAATGTGTTTTAGAAAGAATAATATGTTATAGTCATTTTCTAATTGCTTTTAGGAAACTTAAGTGTTTGGAGATAGGTAGACAGACCAAAATATATTTTCTTTTAAAATAATGATCATACTGATGAAAAATTATATGGTCGAAATATAAAAGTTATGTAATTGAAATATCCACTTTATGACTCAGTATAGGAAAAAAAAAAAAGTCAACTAATTAAGGCCCTGGTGACTTTTTTCCAGCCTTTTCAGTACCAACTGAAATTATTTTACATCCTGAAATGAATTAAATTTATACTCCCTCTGCCTCTGTTCACAAGGATAATTTAACACATAAGAATAAGAAAACCAAAAAAAAAAAAGAATAAGAAAACCTTAGAATCTTAAGAAATGTAGCACAGTGGTTAATGTTTTGGACTTTGACATTATACAGGCTTTAATTCAAATCCCTACTTTATGAGTTGAAATATTAAGTTAGTCTAAGATCCTCATGTGGAAAGTAGTAATAGAAGTACCTAGTGAGGTAAGTAGGTTGTAATAATAGATTCCATTCAAATTATGAAAACAAGAGCTGGCCTGATAGCCCAGTGGACTAAAGTGCCTACTTAGGCAGAGAGCAGTGGCTGGGGTTCGATCCTCTCAATGCTTTTATGACCCAGCCTCTGGAGTACACTGAGATAGCAGTTGTACTGAGTGTGGTGGCCCATGCCTGTGATCCCTGTGCATGGGAGGCTGAAAATAGGAGAATCATTGTGAGTCTGACTTATGTAGTGAGATGCTGTAGACCCTGTCCTAAATACAGGGGAAAAAAGATTATATAAATAAGACTTTATACCTCATATAAGTAGTAAGTTTCTAGTAACTGTTGTGAGAAGTTCATGCCTTTTTATTAAATATGATTTTGTTTTTTTACAATTCACTCCCATGTATGCTGTTTTTAGACATAGTCGTGTTCATGCTCAGGTGCAAAAAAAAAGGCAGACATGCACTGTTTCATGTGGGTAATGTCATGCTATCTTAGTTTATTTCTGCTACTGTAATAGAAAGTCTTAGAACAGAAATTTATAAATACTGAACACTTATTTGCCACGTTCCTGGATGTCAGATTCAGTTCTGGATGACATTTTCTCTCTAATTTCAGGATGGCAGCTAGGTGCTTGGTTTTAATATCACAGAAGACTAGAAGGACAAAAGGGACAGCCTGGCTGACTGAAGCCCTTTTATGTTATGACAGAGTTCTCATGACCTAATTACTTCCAAAATGTCCTACTACTTAGCATTTTAGGGTTCATATTATAGATATTTTGGATAGACATTACTTTTGAAACCATATCATATACTGAGCTAATAATTATAATAACTAAGGCCCTCTGAATTTAAAAGGAAAGAGAGAATGATATTTGAGAGGTTAGTAGTAGTCTGTATCACTTAAAAATAGTAGAAGTTTAGTTTGGGGATGGGTGTTTCTTTTGTTTTGGTTTCTTTTTTAATTTTGTAGAACTAATAAGGATCATGAATGATCCTGGATAATAAGTATCAAATGAAAAGCACCTGCTCTGTTCTCATCTGTACTGTATCTCATTCTATTTACATTGGACCTTAATATTTCTATAATTGAAAAAAATTATCCAGCTCTATAGGTTTTATTGTGCAAAATATGTAGAGCTAGTTGGAACATATACTTATTGATTTATAATACCTATCAATTAATACTTCCAATGTCTAATACTTTGTCTAGGGATTGTCTTAAAATTGATTACTTTGTGATGAATGATTATTGTTCTTTGAATATACTAAGTTTTTAAAAATTTTTTGTTACTTCTAATAAGAACTGAGACAGTTTCAAAACATATTAGGACAGTCACAATAATTAATACAAATCGTTGTCTTCATAGTGGTTGTTCAGAGTACAAGATGCAGACGTGATAACTTTTCTAAACTATTTGGTACAAATGTTTCTTCTCATTGAATTGAGAGAAAGTACTTGTATACATAGTCTAATATTCTGTAATAGTAGTTGGTTATTGGCAGAACTGGCAATCTTGGGAGCTCTTGACTTGGCTTTACTTTTTATGCCTCATGCTTAAACTTTTCTGCCAAGTTAAAGCAAGACCTATATAGCAAAACATTTAACTTCTGTATCTGACAAGGTCGGTCAAATCCCCTAAGGATTTATCTTTAAATCATGTACAGTGGTTTTGTACAACTTTTGTCATTGTCGGCTGTCTTGATGAGTCATGGCCATTGTTTGACCAGTTTGCTCTCTGTAAGAGCTGGAGAGAATGTTTTCTCTCTAGGTGACTCTCCTTAAGACAGTGATGTCAAGCTTAAGTACCTATGTTATAGAGTAATAGTAGCACCAAGCTTTTTTTATGGAGGGTAAGAACTTAAGTTTTCAGACCAAAAAATTAGAAAAAAAAGGAAGGCTACAAGGATAGCCAATATTTTGGCCCTAGCCCTTCAAGGTCAGTGAGGACTCAGGACATAAGAGAACCTGTACCGTAACATCCTATAACTGAGGATGTCCCAAATTTGTGGTGTCCCAAATTTTCTGTTCAAGGAGATCATGGAGCCACAGAGGAAAGAGATTAATGATGTATAGTGTGCCTAGGGAATATACTGAGTTCTGACAGTGCTAAATAGTTGTTTTCATTATAGAAACTCATGAGTGGTGATGAATTAAGGGATTTGTATTGAACAATTACATGCGATTTAGGAAATGATCTACCAATCAGAAAACAAAAGCTGGATATTTATTGTAGAAATAATGGTTTATGTTTTTTCTCTTATCTTTTATTGTATAAGTATCTAAAGTATTTTTATTGAATAAAATTTACTTTAAATTTATCAAGGTTTTGACGCATTCACAACAGTGCTGTAACTCATGTCTCACTGGAAGATGGTTTGAAGTACCAATGTTACTTGTGTAATTGCCGCAGTGGACAGCTTATACAACTGATGGTGCAAACACATCTAACCACTCTTATCAGTCGTTTTACTTTTAATAAAAAGCTGCCCAATTTTTTTTAACTCACATTTCTATATATATAATTCCCTAAGAACCTTAGCTGGCAAGACAAAATGACATTTTCTCTTTAACTATAAAGGTGATACAGATATAACAGATTACTAAGATTAGCTTCATTTTACTTATATAACTGAGAATGGGAGGTAAACACTGGTGAAACAGAAATAGTCTGGCATGTATATTGAAAATATCTTTCAACCTTTTGTTTTTTATCCTCTGTGTGCAAGTGTGTGAGTGCATCTATAATTATACCTCTCTCTATACCAATACTGCTATAAATTGTCATGTATCCATCCTGAAAATGCAGATGTGAAAATACAGGTGCAAAAATGCATACCATATCTTCAAAGATATTGGTATATTGTTAGATTTTTTTCTAACACTTTATATATTTTCATTGCTAGTCTTATTTCAAATTATCATTATTCACTCATGAAAATTGTTTTCATTCAGGAAAAATTCCTCTGATATAAAATTCACCATTTTAACCATCTTAAAATATAGATAAATGTTGAAGTATTTTTATGTATGATTGGGTATTTCCTTCTGTTTGATGTGCATTAAAAATTATGATGGAGCAAAGGAAATAATGATAGAAATGACCCTTGCATTCAAATAAATATTGCTATAAATAATTCTAGAAAGAGCCAAGAACATTTTTATTCTAAGAAAGCTTCAAGACAATTGGTTTCAATCCCTAGTATCACAAAAATGATTATTTCAATTATATTTATCAGATTAGAGTTTACTATATAACCTGCCTTAATGAGTATGATAGTGTAAGTGTTGACATTTCATGCATCTCAGTAGAAACTTCATTATGAAGATATAACCAAACAACTATCCTTATGAAAATATGTACCTGTTTTAAAGATAATTCATAAACTGAATTAACCTAGTTTTTCTAACTTTGTTCATTTTTTGAACCTTTTTTCTATCTTCAGCTGGAACATGGCAATAACTAAAACCATTTACGGATGTCTGTGTTAGACTGTCAAAGTTACACTGTGGAAATTTCGAATACTTTTGAGACTTTAGTTTTATCATAATAAGAATTTGCACTTCCTTCATATGTAACATTTTTAAAAGTTACAAGTAACAGTCTTAACGTATCTAACAATTACTTGAAAATTCTGCTCTTGTTAAAACTTTTAGTTGCTGATGCAAGCTCAAAACTTAAAAGCTTTTTGTAGCCTTTTCACCTGCCGTGCATACATAAATATCCGCACATCTGCACATCCACACATCGACACTCCCAAAGAACAAAATATTCAGATTAGAATTTTTACATTCATGCAAAATTTTAAATTCACCATTGAAAATTTAGCTAATTATAAAGTAAATTTAGATTCTACTGTTTTATTTAGAAGAGTGATAGGGCAAGTCCGGCTTTCAGGACAAATATTGTTTGTACTGTGTGGAATTACTATCAAGTTTCTAAGTCTATAGTTGTTTCACTTCTGGTTTTTCAGAGTATATGTCTGTTCTTTTGGTCCAAGTGTCTTCTTAAAATTATAGTTAAACCAAAAAAAGGAAGACATTCATTTTTATGCCTAAAGTGCTTCATGAGGGAATATTTCCTTATATGGCTCAAGTTTTAAATGCAGGTGATATAAACTCAAAACAGGAAGCTTATTTCTTTTTGCAGCTGTAAAGTAACTAGAAAGAAATGACTTGACACTTTGTTAAAGAAATGCACATTTTTAATCTTTTGCTTATATACCAGTGAAATATTCTGACAGACTGTATACTTTCTATAATAGATTAATTCTTAAAATCTAGTTTATCATATCTGTATATGTTTTAATATAACCTCATAGTATAATCTGCTGAAAACACTTTTGGCTCTATTAGAAGCAAAATTCTATTCATAGATCTGGCTTTGTGTGTATCAAGTTCGACTTTTTCCTTCCAGATGTACTTCATTTACTGCAATGTTTCTGTTACAGTTTAGACTTTCATATGGTGAATAGTATCTGTAGCTTGAAAGAACAGTTAGCAAATACACTAATTGCAGTTTTGTGGCATGGTATATTCTCCAAGTTTACTATTTATTGATTTAATTTATGCCTGCTGGTTAATCAGAGTTTTTACCCACATGGAACTATTTGATAAGCGTGGCATAAAATCTGTGAAATGTAAACATTGTTCATGATATAAGGGCCTATAATCAAGCTAGACTTGTAGTCATTTGAAAACAGTGCAACTGCATGAGTACTTTTCTGCTTGCCCCCCCCTCCCACTCCCATGAACATTTAAAAATATTGTCTTCCCTGTGACATCCACATTTGTTACCTTGTTTTTTTTTTCTGCTCATGCTGTCCTACCTCCTCTTATGCCTCTGTCATTTTAGCTTTCTCCATTCCCTTTGTGGTCATCTTACATTGATTCTTTCCTTCACCTAAGTATCTTTCTTATTCCTTTTCTGATTTTCATAATTTGAACTTTCTTTTTTTAGACTAATCAAAGTCAGACCTTACCAAGTGAACTACCCAAGCAGCTGGAAATAATCTTCTAGCTCTTGCATTCTTTGGGCATCACAGTTTGGGAAATATGGATTGGATGCCTTTGTAGGCATGTTCTTTTCAGGGTATTCTTGAGACCTTATAGCCAGTCTTTTTTTTTTTTTTTTTTTTTTTTTTTTTTTTTTTTTTTTTTTTTTTTTTTTTTTTTTTTTTTTTTTTTTTTTTTTTTTTTTTTTTTTTTTTTTCTGTTTGTGGAAGATGATAGTTCCTTGAGATCGATTATAAGTTCTATTCTGTTTACCTGAAAGTCGTATTTTATTCAGAAATTTTAAGCAATGTTTTAGCTATTGTAGTGGAGTTATGTGTTGGAGAACAAAGAGTGAAATATCCCTAGTATCCAGGTAGCTCATAGAAAAGGTGTTTAATGAGCTAGTGAATTATAAAAATAGTGTTGAACTTTATAAGATGAGAACATATTCTTTTCTTTCTGAAATTGTTTTACTTTTAGACTTCATTTAAAGTTATGATCACTGTTTCTAAAGTAGTTTCACAATGGAAAAGTAGAATTTATTAAAAATACTTCAAATAGCAGATTGGAATAGTTTCTTATGTTATGCTAAATGGTTGCCTTTTTCCAACCTTAGCATTGCAGCCCTCATTGGCTTTTCTGTTGGCTTGTCTGGCATTTGTAGAAATAAAAGTGTTAGGCTACATGTTTCTACTTATATGTGTATATCTGTATTTAGTCATTATTAAGCATGTAAATTTAAATAGTTTTAAGACTTCTTTACATTGTATCAAAGTGGAACATTTTCTTAATTTTAGTGTATGCCATCATTTGAAATTTATGATGTCATATACATCAAAGGTGTAAAAAGCGAGTTTCTGAGGAAAACATCAATGAACACTGTTTATATCATTTCATTTATAGCATTTCATTGTTTATATCTTTTATGTCATGTGTAGACAACAGTAGAATGGTAGAAACCCAAACTGGAAATTACTTGTAAGAAAGATGCAGTAGTATAAAATTATGAAGTTAAATATGCCCAGGGGTGCAGCATTATATTTGCATTTGTATTTATACTTTAATGTTGAGGTGGAATTGATTATCCTCAGTATTATTGTTGTATATTTGAATACAAAATCAGCTATTAAGGTTGAAGAAAACATAAAAGCCCAAATATTTTTACTTTAAACCTATTTTTCCATATTTATTGATGCTATGTTTCCATATTTCTATTCCATTTTCTTAAATGTTTCTTATACATAAAGTTGTATACAAATGCACAATATATTCGTCTGTGTATTCCCTTTTTTACAGTGAATCAGGCAGCAAAAGAAGACACCATGGTTTTGAAGATTGGCTCTGTTGCCATGGCTCCCCAGGCTGATAATCCCCTTGGCAGATCTGTACTCAGAAAAGACATTTATCAGTAAGTTTAATTTCTTGTGTTCAATATTGCAACAATTTATTCTTGCAAAGAAGTACAGTGATCAATAAAACTTGGTTACTGTGGCCTGTATAAATACTTCTCATTTGAGTGCTTTTGATATTTAAAACCAGGTTTTTCTGATTTTCTTCACTTGCGGGTTTTTAAATTCATTCAGACAAATCAAGTATTTCTGTGAAGTGTTGATGAATAACAGAATGTAAGTACCGTAAAACTGAAGAAGCATAGTTTGGAAAATTTGAGCAGACTTCAAGTTTGACCAGTCTCTAATCACATAAGAAAATAAGGTCCTCTCAAGAACCACTGTATCCTACTGTAGTTATGTTGTATCAAAGTGAAGCATTTTCTTAATTTAAGTGTAAGCTGCTATTTGAAATGTAGGATTGTGGATGTCATATGGATGAAAGATGTAAAGAAAAGCAAACTTCTGAGGAAAAATTTCATAGTAAACACTTTCTGTGAAAATGCTGTGCTCTGGATTTTGTCACTGAGTGTTTGCAAACCACACCAAGCGTATATGAACAACTAAATTGGTGAACATATGTAATCAACATGATAAAAATAATGTGCGACTCCTACTGAGGTTGGCACTGCTGCCAGCCATGAAAGTACAATTGCAAATAATACCAAGTGAGAAAAATCACAGAAATACAGATGAACAAGTGTCTCTTTCTTCATGCTGGTATGATTTTCAGATGTTGTAGCATTATTCTTCTACAAAATAAATTCCTACTATTTTCTACTATACATTACTGCTAGGGGAAGACTCTACTTCTGGTAATGTGTTTACCACCTTTAGAAGGTGATGTCTGTTTTTACTATACATGAATCTAAGAGTTGTTCTTTTCAAAAAGTTTTTCATGTTTGAGTTTATGCTTTTTTCCCTTGGTTGTAAATGGCATTATTTTTTTCCCTGTATTATTTTTTAATATAGCTTATAACATTGACCTCGTAAATGAGTTTTTATTTAGCAAAAGTTTATATGAAATCTTAAAATGTGAGAGATGAAAGAGTTCTTAGGAACTGTTTAACCTGTCTTCCTTAGTACTTTACAAATTTAAAAAAAACTAAAAGAATAATTATCTCTAGTTACATAGTGATAAAACCAACGTTATAATTATTGAGCGCTTTAGAATATAGGAAAGGATCACAATATTACAGAAATTCTGTAAAAATTCTATAATTTTCTAACAGAAATTCTTCTTTGTATGTATATATATCTTTCATAATTTAAGACTAGGTACTCCTCATGGTCTCTTAGGCAACTTAGTGAAAAAAAATCTTTTTTTTTTTTTTGTCATGCTTTGTAATCAGTATATTAAGACATTCATACATTTTAACAATTGCTTAAATTCTGATACCCAGAATAAGCATGTGAACATACAACTTTTTAAAACATACACGTAAAGCTATTCATTATTTGCTATACTATTACCATTAAATTACAGTTACTTTGGAGCATTAAGTCAAATGGGTTGAAGTAAGCCTGTAACATACCTATAGAACACTTCCTTATATTACAAATGCAAATTACCTTTCCATGTAGTCTCTTCATTTTAATTTCAAAGTTACCCAGCTCTGAAGTCACAACTTAAGCGCTTATCATGGACCAAAGAGAAGGGAAAAGCAACGTAACTAGGAGTGGTCAACAGTATATTTGAAAAAGATGGCACAGCAGAAAGGACTGCAATCCTAGAAATGCAGGCCCTTATGAAGCAGCATTATGATAAACCCCTTCTTTAGAAAGGTACCATTTCTATCACTGTTATCACAGGCCAAATTATATTTTATGCCATCTTCAAGTAATAGTTGAGGCAGTAGAATGCAGAGGCATCACGATGAGTCCCACTTAACACAAGTTAACTACAGACAGAACAACACGTCCACAAACTGTTTCTTTTCTGATTTCCAGTTAAATACAGTTTTAATCCACAGCTCCACAATGAAGGGTCATACACTAAAGTCAACACACATCTAGTATTTCAGTCTAAGCTTGTCTATGTATACAGCTGAAATCAAATACAAAGCATGGCCTAACAGATACCAGGGTTAGGTACTTTTTTACAGGCATGAAACTTCATCTTGCACACTGAAGTCATCATGCATACAGGGCATAATGCTCACTGCTGGCATATAGTGTGCAGTAGTGAGTGCGTGAAGGACTAGAATCATCATATACTCACTACTCGCTCTTGTTTCTGTTTCAATATTCAATTATAGTAGTGTTTTAAAAGTTAAATGAATAAACAAATACAAAAGCTCCGACTTTGCCCTGTATGTAAAAAATCTATTTTATATTAAAAGACCACTAGTAACATCTACAAATTCAATTTAAAAATGAAAATGAAAATATTTGAAATATAGTAAATTTTTCTATATATGAAAATGCTTTGAATTTGACACCTAGAATATACAAAGAATGCTTACAACTCACTGGTTAAGAACAAAATCCAATTTAAATGTGGGCTAAAAAGCTGGGCATGGTGGCGCATGCCTATAATCCCAGCACTTGGGAGGCTGAGGTGGGAGGATCAGTGCGAATTCCAGACCACCCTGGGCTATAAAAGTGAGGCCAAGGCCAGCCTGAACTGCATAGTGAGACCCTGTTTTAAAAAGACAAAAGAGAGAGAGAAAGAGAGAGAGAGAGAGAGAGAGAGAGAGAGAGAGAGAGAGAGAGAGAGAGAGAGAGAGAAAGAATGAAGTAAATAAACGTGGGTCAAGAATTTAAACATATATATCAGAGATTAATAAATATATATAAACGTGTTCAACACTATTGTCATTGAAGAACTGAACTGAAAGTCAAGAAATCAGCCCACAAGGATAGCTATGATAAAATAAAAAAGTAGCTGTCAGTAATTTTTGAACTACAGAAATTAAATCCAAAACAAAACCAGCTATTAAGGTTGAAGAAAACATAAAAGCCCAAATATTTTTACTTTAAACCTATTTTTAAAAATCCAAAGTGCTCTTTCCAGTCTCTACACATTCGATGCAATATTCAGTCCACCTTTCTTAACAACAGAGAGGGGAAACCATTACCACACAGCAAGTAATTCAGTAGCAAATACCAGCTGCATGTGCTATGATTTTATTTCATTGAGTTCAGACAGTGTCTGACCTCACAGATCTTACAGGTAAAAGTTAACCTCACAAGACTGTCCCTTCCCCTTCATGTTCCAATCTAGAGGCACAGGCTGTATTTTTAAACTGCTGGATAAATCAGATGCATAATACCCCTTTCCTCAGGTTCAGCTGATTTGTTAGAACAGCTCATAAAATTAAGAGAAACAATTTCTCAGCTCTACTTATAAGGATATTATAAATATCTAGGACAAGGCATATTCGAATAGTTTCTATGTGGGCACACCACCCTCTAAGCAAAGCATCACGTGTTTGGCAGTCCAGAAGCTTATTCACATGCTGTCCTTTTGGGGAGGCTTTATTATGCAGACATGACTGATTCTTCAACTGACCATTACTGATCAACTCAACTTTTAGCCCTTCTCCCTTTCTTAGAGTTGAGGAGTAGAACTGAAAATTTTAACTCTTGTTTTGGGCTTTCCCATGGCCATTTGTTACTGCTTTTGCATTAAAAAGGTACTCTTACTGCTTCTGAGATTTGAAGAGTTTTAGAGCTCTGTGTCAGGTAATGGGTATAAATACCAGATATATATTTCAGAATATTGTGGGCACCTTCATATGTATCTTATGGGCATATACAGTTGTGTAGCTGCTGTGGAAAAAGGATGGGAGTTTTTGTAAAGTCAAACATAGAGATATCATACACTGGCTATTCCTTGGATATAGTATGCATATACCAAAGAGGATTGAAAGCATACACACACAAAAAGTATTAGCAAGACTACCCATAACAGCCAAAATGTAGAAACTACTTACCGGATCATGTGTTTATGAAAGGATAAACAAAATGTGGTATTATTGAATGGAATATTGTTTTGTCATTGACAGGGATAAAGATATATGCAATACAATACCTTAACCTTGAAATCCTTATGCAAAGTCAAGTCATACTCAGCGTCTACCTATTAAACAGTTCTGTATGGTTTAAATTACCAGAAGAGATAAATCCATAAGGACAATAAATAGAATGCTTGCTAGGAGCTCAGAGCAGAAAAAAATTACTACTAATATTAAGGGATTTCTTTTGGGGATGAGGAAAATATTCTGTAATTAGATAGGTATAAAATGAGAAGCACAGTGAGTGCTATATGCAAGAACAATGAGAATAAATAGACACAGCCCCGAATAAACAGATTTAATGTGATATCAATAGTGTCTCAACAAAATTGATTTTAGAAAAGTATCAGAATGTTATGTCACTAAGAAGTCGTTATCTCCAGCAGAAGCAAAATAATGTAAAGAACTATAGCTATCCATTACTTGTCAGATTGCTGACACTACTTCCTGATGTATTTAGGGAAGAGGCTAGCAGAAGAAAGAGAATATAACCATATCTCCTTGCTCATCTTGTGCAGTTGAGCATTTGTTGTGTTCAAGCTATACATCTGAAAATAAGTATTACTGGATTAAAGGCATTTAAAATTATATATTGCCAATATCATGACATTTTCATATTGTCTAAAATTTTAGAAAATATTTTAATTCCTCCTATAGGACATTTAAACATATTAGTAATTTTTAACAAAATATTTGAGAAATGTAAATGAAGTATTAATAAAAGGATTTTAAAATATTTAGAACTTTCTTTTTTTACAGTATCTTTAATTAGAAAGTTTAGCTTTCATGCTTTACTTGAGAAAGATGTATCTTTCTTATCATTGAACATTTGTCAAGTTCTTCATACAGCTTTCTGTTTATGTGGGTCTTCTGATGTCCCTTTCAAGATTTTATCTGTGATTAATTTATTTCACAGCTCTTTTAAAACTTTGAGCGGGGCGTGGTGGTGCACGTCTGTAATCCCAGCACTTGGGAGGCTAAGCTAGGAGGAATGATGTGAATTCCAGACCATCCTGGGCTACAAAAGTGAGCTCAAGGCCAGCCTGAACTGCATAGCAAGGCCCTGTCTCAAAAAGACAAAAAAAAAAAAAAAAAAAAAAAATTGTCAATTGCTGTTTTGAATGATTTTGTTTTTGCTGACTTTACTAATCCTTTTTGATACGTTTAGTATTTAATAGACTTGAATCTAATAATGAAGTTCATGTTTTCACTGGAGTGAATTCTCTTGAAAAAATACTCTACATGTACTTTATGAAAATCCATAGTAATTTTGGCAGACATCTTAAAACATTAAGAGTGAGACTTCTGACACAGGAACACTTCTCTAAGAGTTTAATCCATATAATTTCACCTTGAAAGAACTATAAAAGATGTTGTAGGTGTTCAGTTTGCAGATTTAGATCACTTCTAATAGTAGGAATCTTTCAGGTATATACAGAAATTTTTCCCAGCTGTTTATTAATTTTTATGGATAACTTTTACAAGGTTAAAATGTGTTTATCTCTGAGCCTAATGTGACACCATGAGTCAAATGAAGTGTGACAAAAGTCTCTTTATTATTATGTAGTTACTGAGAAAGTTGCATTATAGAAATCCACTTCACGACTAATAGTTTAATAAGAGTTCAATGCAAACAATGGACTTTTTCCAAATGAAAACTTAGCTATTTTATTAAATTTGACACAGCTTTTCATAAACTATTATAAAGTACATCTTAGTTTTTTAGTAGCTTAGATATATAATCAAATTTCTGAGATTTTAAAAAAGATAATGTACTAAAAACTCTTAAATGGACTATCTGGTTGAAGAGTTAAAATAAATTAAACTTCTACGCCATCCAAATTAAGGACATTTGCAGATTACTCAGCTATACTACACATAAAAATCTGAGTTTTTAACTTCTAACTTCATTTCTTGTATCTAGTTGGTACATTTTATAATGATGATCCTGACTTTCTAATTAACATTTCCAACATCAAAGAGTAGTAGATCAATGTGACTAGTGAAATTCATGTTAGAGATTCACTAAACTTATTACAAATATATTTTTAATTGAGAAGTAAAGCATGTGAATAACATGAATTCATAGTTGAAATTCCAATACTTCCATAGCAAAGCATTAATAGCTATTCATGTGTGTAAACAAATTATGTTTATTTAAAAATAGATAAATTATTTTTTCTCATAGTGTTAGAATTTTTATACTTAATTTATGCAGCTTAGATTTTTCTTTTATGTATTCATATGTTTTTTCTTGAAACCTAGAATATTGTCTACTTTAACAGTCAGCTATAGTTTCTACATATTCATATTGCAAAACTGTTAAACTAAATGAATTCAACATGATGGAGGGATGGATGAAAGTTATAAAAAAATTAAAGCAAGCTTTGAATTTCAGGAAATTCTCTTTAAAAAATAAAAAAATAATAAAAGTTATAATTGTTTTGCAGTTCTAATTTTAGAAAGATTTATTTTGCCCTTTGTTTATTACTGTTCATTTCCTACCAGTTGGCTGTTATCCCTACCAACAGCAAAAAATAAGCTAATCAAAAAGAAAATTAGGCAACAAGCAATCTGAATTCATTTAATATGTATGACTACTAATAAATACCTATACACAGCCTGTAAGAGCATTTGCTAACTGCTAGTAAAGTAAATGGCTATTACCAAAACTTTGCTTGCAGTTTTTGCTAGAGATCAATAATTATTATTTTCAATAGCAAATTAAAATAATAAATCAATTTAAATTATATACACATGTAAATCTTTATGTCATATTTTATAGGTTTCACACCCTGAGGTTGTTATCCTCGAGTAAACACTATCATATGCCTCTTGATGTGCTAGAAATCGTTATCTTCTCTTTGGAGGCTTTTCATATTCTGTGCCAAAAGCACACTGTCCCAGAATTTAAAATGCTTTTCCTGATAATAACTTCTGACATTGAACTTTTAGGGAAAAACAAATATCAGGAAAACATTCTACATTGAGAAAGGTGGTGAAAAATACAAATGTGATTGTAAAAGTAGGTAAAAATTATTTTCATTTTTTTGTTTTGTACTTCTTTCATCTTTTTATCTAAGTATATCTTAGATACAGGAAAATGTATTGATTATTTGTATATGATTAATTTTTGCATATATATAGCCACATTAACACGGTCCAGCACCCTAGAAAGCTTTTCTGTCCTAGAAAATAGTACTTATTATATCAAACATAACCAATTTTCTGATGGCTATAAATGAAGATTAGTTTTGATGCAACTTAAAATATTAATTTTTAAATTATGAAATTTTATCTTAACATTATTTGTCATTTATAATATACTTAACATTATTTTAAAATATAAATGATTTCATTTAAAATTAAAATAAAACTTTCAACTTTTTGTTAGTCATAACAAAATCAAATATTTACCAGCTGTGATTTGCCAATGTAAATCTCTGAACGAGATTTCTGCATAAGAAAAGAAATATTCCATTCTTCAAGTTTCTAGTGTAAACCTTAATAAATACAGTTATAATGTGAATTTTTGAGTTAAATTTCTATCAATTGTATTTGTTGCCACTGTTACTGTCATTTGCATATATATGTACATCATGTTTATATATTACAGTGTACATAGCTTCTCTCACAGAAACATTATTTTGTATTTTGAATTACTGTTTTCCTTTAAATGTATTTTCTCATCCAGGTATGGGTTTGATAAACTGACACAACAGTGAAAAGAATCCCTGTCCTGTGTCAGCTTACCAAACACAATATGGACAGCATATCTTTGCCATTGAACACACTTCCAGTCATTGCACCTGTGAATAAAAGCCCGCAGCTTATGCTCAGTGAAACATAACCTCAGTATTTCCAGGTAATTTTAAAATACACCTGATAAGACTGAGGTATAGTACCACTAAACTTGAGTTTTCTGAAAACTAAGGGAAAAAAATAACATGCATAGATTACAGAATTTCTCTTCCTTTGTTCAGTTAGTGACAGAGCAACTATAATTGAATTATACAGAAAACATAATCAGTAATACTTGCTACTCTGGTAAACTGTCAAATTGTCCTATAAACATAGCATATTCACACTGAAAGTAAAACAATGAAACAAGTATGTCTTCATCTTTTTTTTTTTTTTTTTTTGTTCACAGCACGTGTTTCCTAGAGGAAGTTATCCTTCTCTCTGCTTCTCTATTTTTTTCCACCATAATTCAAATATTTGCTTTAGAAAATACATCCTTAGAAATTTAGAAGCCTTTTTCAGTTGTACACTAGAATCATTTATATACTGTGCAGGTTAAAAGTATGAGTATAAGTTAGGATTTTAAAAGTATATGCTCTCTACCTTTATATATATGTACATACCATAAGTATATTGCAGTAAAAAACCAATGTATAAGATTCAAGATTAAAACTTATTATAATAATATTTAACTTTATGTACATACATGTGTAATAAAACAGTTGAATCTGTAACATTCATGGGTGAATCTGCCAGACATCATATATAATATGAAATATTTTTCCAGTATATTCTCTGTACTTACCCTTCAAGAAAGAAATTACGTTATGCAGTATAGTACCTTACCAATGGAGCTGCACATCTGTGCTGCAAATGAAAGGTAGTACAACAGTGCTGAGCAGAGGTTGCTATCCTTTTTAGAGAAAATCACAGTATTCAAGTGATTTTTTTTAAACAAGGGTCTACTTTTAAATGTGTGTGATCACCTCAAAGGATATATAGAGAATTTCCTGCCAGTAGGGTTAGAGGAAGGAAGCACCAGGCCAAAGTGTTTGATGTGTAATGTATTTTAATTCATTTCATGTGTTTGGTGGTTTTAAAATGATGATCAGTGTTCCACTACCAATTGTGACCCTGGTGTGGTCCAGATCATTAAAGTTCACCACTTCTTAATATTTAAGATCACTAACTATACCTAGCAGCACAGTTGTAATTAAGAGTAATGTTTTCTTTTAAATAACGACCTCTCATTTTCATTAAAATACTTATTTTTTCTATTTATATGATCATCTTAGTGATTGTGATTCTTGTGAGGTATTTTAGTATTAGGGACTGTCAGTACTAACATTACTGTAGATACATGTTCCTTAGATTTTCTCAGTTTTCTTTGCAGAACTGGTTTTTTAAGTCAGTACTTTCTTCCCACATCCTTCTGTGGGTTTATGAAGTTGAAGATAGGAATAACACTGTAGTTTTCCTGGAAGTGTGAATGTAACAGGCAATAATAGTTGACAGAATTAGTGCCATTATATATCTTTACTGAAGAAAATATGTCTGATAGAAGTGTTCTTTATTTCTCTTAGATCATATATTCAAAATAAGGAAGGCACTAAACTGCTATAAGTTTAAGTTGGCTTTTAACAACATAAATGAGCAACAAGGGCTGATTATATGTAATGGTAAGACTTGGTAACAATCTTAATACCCAGTTATAGAAGTTTGCTTACTATAATAATATCCAGGCAGTGAAATTTGAAGAAGCCATTATAAAAAATAATACCTGTGTCTTTTAATTGCCATGAAATAGTAGTTAGGTATTTGGTAACTGGATATAAGTGCTTTTGAAACTGCTATTATAATGTGATTTCATTTATTTACATCTTGCTATTTGAGTGGCAAATAGCCTGGATGCTTATAACCAAATTGTCAAATATAGTTGCCTATAATTATGTAATTTCCAAATTCTTTTTTTTTTTGCACAGGGTCTCGCTATGCAGCACGCACTCATAGTGATCTGCCTGTTTCTCGTCTCCTAAGGGCTGGTATTACAAACCTGTGCCACTGCACCTGGGCTCCCATCACCAGTTCAGTGTGCTAATGCTCCAGAATGGGGCTGGCGCATCAGGTGGGGCCAGGAACCCGAGCTCTGGCCCCTGTGCTTCCCTAAGCAAACACTTAGTCCGCTGAGCTATACTGCCAGCCCTCAAGTTCTTTTCATTTGTGAATATTTCCTAGTTTTAAAAATGCATTTCTAATTTGTAAAATTGTAATTGTAGTTTTAAAAAGTAGAAAGAAAAATGAAAATCTTGTATCCATTCCATCTTTAAAGCTTTAGATACTATTTTAGGATCTTTTAAATATTTAGTCAGTTTAAAATATGTGATAATGTATCCTTTTATATTTATCTTTCCTTTAACTCTCTGTATTTGTTTTAGGATCCTTTTACATTTTAGTTTCAGCCCGATATCATTAGTCCAGTGCTTGAAAATCAGCAGTTTTAAATGGAATACGTGTTGTGTATTAGGTTGTGTGTGTATGCTGCAGAGTTATTTTGTTTGTTTGAGGAACAAATTTAATCTTTTTTCTTAACATGAGTATTTATTTAGATGTTTTCAGGATTTGCGTTTTGTCTGCCAGAGCTGGTGCAAGATATATCATTATTATACTACTTTGAATAAGCATGTACTGCCTGCCAGATCTATAAGAAAAATCAATTATCTTTCTTTCATATGTATTGATTTGGCTTCACCATGTTATTTATTTCTTGTTTTAGCTTTTTTTTCAAGAAAAAGAAATTAATTTAAGAAATTGGAAATAACACAGAATTTCAAAAACCAAATTCATAGGAATTCTTGTGTACTGCCTTGAAAGTGGGTGTCAGATTACCAATATACTTATAAAATAGGTCAACAAAAGTGTAAGCATTGAGTGTTGTTTTCAACAAACCAGGATAAATTAATACAGTTATCTTAGCTTTGATATCTTGGTGAATTTCCCTTTCTTTCTTTCTTTTTTTCCTTTTTTTTTTTTTTTTTGTGGTACCAGGGATTGAACTCAGGACTTTGTGCTTGCCAGGCAGGCACTTACTCTACTGAGCTATCTCCCCAGCCCCTCTTTCCCTTTAACTTGTGAATGTTTGCCATTTTCTAGGTGTTTTCTAGATACATAAATTTGTTATTTATTATAACAAGTACTGTGAAATTCATAGTATTTACCTTCAAAGAGTATAGTTTGGCCATTTTTTTCATTATACTTAAAGTATTTTAGTTTAATTGTTCTTAAGCATCATATTAGCTAAGCAAGGAAATATGTAGTACATTTAATTATAAGCAAAACCTCACAATTTTTATATCTTATGTACTAATATAACATCTATATTGATTTTTATCATGTTAGTCACTAGGCTTTTTTAAAGATATCTTTCACTATTATGGTAATAGTGATCAAGCTCAGTGTGAAGACCATAGGTTCAATCCCCAATAACACCATGACCAGCAAATGAAAAAAAAGGGTGATAATTTTCTGCATTTTTTGTAACAGTTTGCAATGTGTTCAACTCAAAACATATTAATATTGAAGAATTATGTGTGATTTAATAAAGATGTAATTTCATTAATTCACACAAAATGTGACTAGTGTATTATTTCAGTATTTGCCCAAGAAAGAATTAGAGAACATGGTGATTAAAAAAAATAAAAGACAACACCATTTATTATAACAAA
>PVJA010005579.1:44706-78345 GCA_004027025.1 Myocastor coypus
AGGCATGTGCCACCACACCCAGTCCTCAAAATACTTTGACTGGCAAATAAGAATGTAAAATTATATAATTTATTTTCAGGAAAACATGAGCTTTTAAGGTACTTTTTTTTTTTTAGCTACCAGGCACACACAACCAATAAATCTTTATTTGCTCATTAATATAATAAGTTGATTGTAATAGTCTCAATGATTTAGGGAAATATGTGGCATACAATATAAAAATGCAAAAAGGATACCTTACTACCTTAAGAATTGAGGCAACATACTATAACAGTGTAAACTGGACAGGTTTTAAGAAGAAAATGTTGGCTACAAAATTATACTCCTTGGAGCCGGGCGTGGTGGCTCACGCCTGTAATCCCAGCACTCGGGAGGCTGAGGCAGGAGGATCGTTGTGAGTTCGAGACCAGCCTGGGCTACAAAAGTGAGCTCAAAGCCAGCTTGAACTGCACAGTGAGACCCTGTCTCAAAAAAAAAAAAAAAAAATTATACTCCTTATTATTTGTGCTTTTACACCATGATCCTTGGAAATTAAGAATACAAAACCTTGTAGTAGAAAAGTTGGTCAACATCAAAGACAAACATTTAAAACATTAAAATGTAGTTATTTAAAATACAAATTTTAGCCGGGCGTAGTGGCGCACACCTGTAATCCCAGCATTCGGGAGGCTGAGGCAGGAGGATCGGTGCGAGTTCAAGACCAGCCTAGGCTACAAAAGTGAGCTCAAGGCCAGCCTGAAGTGCATAACAAGACCCTGTCTCAAAAAAGACTAAATAAATAAATAAATAAATAAATATAAAAATAAATAAAATAAAATAGAGATTTATGGCATTAGTAAATGGCCAGAAAAAAGTGCATTTTGTAGGCTTAAAAACAAAAAAGAAGAAAGTTTTTTCTTTTGTCTCTCAAAAAATATAAAAGAAATCAAATTATATAACATTTAATATTTATCTACAATGCAGTATTATCTTTCAGTTTAAAAATTTAGTATCAGGAGGTAGCATGTGAGAAATACCTACAAAATATTTCACCAAGAAAACCAGGACATGAAACTAGGTGTATGTTGTGGGGAGGGGTATTTTTTACATGTTAGTATGTAGGATAAGACCAATACATTGAAAATAGAACTTACTGATAGAAAAACTGGGGTCAAACTATTATTTATTTTTAAATAAATTTAGGGCAGGGTGTATAACGTGTACAAGTCTCACTAGGTAAATCGTACTCGTAGTGATTTTCCTGTTTTGAGCCTACCAAGTACTGGGATTACAGAATGGGTGACACTGTGCCCAGTCTCAAGAGCGATCTCAGTGTGCTGTTGGGGTGGGAACAGCACGCCATGCTGGGGATTGAACCATGCAGATGCACTGTGCCAAAGCAGGCACTTTAGTCCACTGAAATACCTGGCTGACCCTCAAATTACTATTAAAGAGCTCTTTAATACAACTCCTAGTATAGCTGTTAATGAATTTTCAATCTCTTTTTTTTTTTTTTTACTATCAATTCTTTTTTTTTTTTTGTCTTTTTGAGATAGGGTCCTGTTATGCAGTTCAGGCTGGCCTTGAGCTCACTTTTGTACCCCAGTACTATCAATTCTTACAAATGTAATTACAGAAATAAAGATATCCATTTTGATTGGTGAATTGAGGCCATTTATCTTGATATTTGTAAGTTGTACAAACTGACTTGTCTTTGTCATGTTATTTTCCGGAATTTTTCTCTCTTTAATTATTTGCTCTATTTGATGGTTTCTTTCTGTTATTCTTAAAGTTTTGATCATTCCTGTGTGTTACTAGAATATCTATTGGAATTATTTGTAGGATTGGTTTTGTGGTCATGAATTTCTTAAATTTTTCTTTGTCATGGAAGGATCTTTAGCATTGATTTAAGTTAGTGTTTTGTTGAGAAATCCACTATGATTCTGAATGGTTTTCAATTTTTGTTCTTTTAATATTCTATTCTCTTGCTGAATTTCTGCAATCTTTATTATTATGTGTCTCTGTGTAGATTTATTGTGATAATGGCTGTATGGAGTTATATATCTTGCTTAAATGTACATCAAGTTCTTTTCTCATGTTTGTAAAATTTTCTGCTTGTAATTATGCACATAGTCTTTTTATGTTATTTGTGCTGTTTTCAGTTGCTTCATTGACATCTGTTATATATATATATTTTTTTTTTCTTTTTTTGGCATTGTCTTGTAGTTCCTGAATTGTTATTTCCTGGTTCCTTGTTAATTTTAAGAGATCTATTATTTCAGGTTCATCAGCTGTAACTATAAGTTTGAAATCTGAAAGTCCGTCTTGTTTCATTCAAGTGGTTTTGCCAACTTTCAATTGAGGTCTTAATATCCTGGATATCTGTTTGAATCTTTTCCTGCATTCTAATTCTTTCCTGTGTTATTCATTCAGTATTTCCATCATTTTGGTATCTCTATTTTTCTATGCATGTCTTCTGTAGCTGTGCTGAGCCATTCTTTTTTGGTTATTGTCATTTCTTTTTGGACCTGAGAGATTATTTTAGGACTTCTTGGACTTGTTTCTTTCTTTTAAAAACAAAAACAAAAACAACAAAAAAAATTATTTAATTATTTATTTTTTTATGGCCGGCTCAGCCTGCCCTTGGGGCAGGCTGGCGCAGCATGTGGTGCCGGGGATTGAACCGCGGTCCCTTTGGCTGCCTAAGCTTTCCTAAGCAGGTGCCTTAGACCACTGAGCCATCCTGCCAGCCCATGGACTTGTTTCTTTACTACAGTTGATATCCTTTCAGAGATTTCAGATGTGTCACTTTCAAGTTCTGATATGTGTGTTTATCTCCTGGATTTGTTCTGGATGGGCTAGATGATTGAGATTGCTTTTTGTTCCTGCCTTTTGTCATTTTAAGAGTCCTGCTGGCTGCCCAGAGTCTGCCAGATTTCTTTAAAGGTTCCAAGAAAGCTTTGTGCCTGCTGGAGCTGGGCCCACAAATCTCAGCTCTCCTGCATCGCAGGGGCCACTCAGAGTTCTCCTGAGGTTTTTTGTTTTTCCTGTATTTAGGACATGGTGTTCAAGGTCTCACTACATAGATAGGACTCATAGTGATTCTCCTATTTTCAACCTCCCAAGTGCTGGGATTACAGGCATGCCAACATACCCAGTCTCAATCACCTCAGCTTGCCCCAGGGGTAGGGTGGGCCCAGCAGGCCAGGGATGGAACCCTGGCTGCTGTGCTCTGCCTGAGCAGGCAGGCACTTTAGTCTGTTGAGCTACCTGGCCAGCCCCTGAGTTCTTAAAAGTTTGGAGAGGCACTAGCAGAAACCCTACACTTCATTGTTGGGAGTTAAGGAAGGTCATTGTTTATCAGAGTCAGGTGGACTGCCCAGAGACTACCATGATTTTTAAATGGCACCAGGAAAGCTCCATGCCTAGTAGTGCTGGGTACATAGATCTCAGCTCTCTTATATCCAGAAAGCCACTTAGCGTTATCCCAAGTTCTTAAAAGTTTAGACTTGTACCAGCAGAAACTCCATGCCTGTGCCTTATGGGCTAAGGAAGGTCAGAGCTTACCAGAATCCTATAGGCTGCCCAGAAGCTGCCAAAGTTCTTAAATCTAAAGTTAGTTTTAATTTTTGGAAGATAGGAATCATATTCTTAGAGAGTAAGTTAATAATTAGATATGATCTCCTTTTTCTTCTTTATATGCTTCTTTTTGTAATTTGAAATATGTGATAAATGTATTAGTGTTAATTTAGCACTTGGACTCCATGTATAGAAAAATTATTTCCCTATATAATGTTTTAAATGCATAAAATTATTTAAATCCCCTCTGTCTTTTCTAGTGAGTGACTTTCAATGTTCTTTGGATTTTATAGTGAAAATAAATGAGATCTGTAGATTCAGCCCCAAAGCCAGGCCATCTACCTTATTTCATACAGTACCTCGTCATCAATTATTATTTACTTCAAATATTAATTAAATATGACTGCATTTAATCCCAATTAAATACTACTCATGTATTGCTAAGGATACATGGTTGAAAAATGATTGTAACTGTGACTATTTTAAAATTCATATCCTTAATAAAGTGTTATTTTATACCCAGTTTGTCCTTCGAATCCTAAGCAGCAGTGAACTATCTTACAAGTGTGCATCTTTCTTCACAGAATTAATTGGGCCAGAACATGGATACCTATATCTTACTTCATCTATTTCCTTCATTGAAGTTAAAATTGAAAAGTATATGTGCTGCCATTTGTGAACTAGGGATGCCACAAACAGCTGCATGAAAATAAAAACTACAGATGAAATTGTAGGGAACATTAATATTAAAGGGCAAAATGGCAAAAAAAAAAAAACCAAAAAACTCTAATTCAGATAGTAAACAGAAATGGCTGAAGAATTATGCCAAATAAACTCATAAGGGAAATAATTTTTAATTAGGGAAATCTGAAAATAGTAATTTCTAATACAAATAAATTGGTTCCTTTAGTGTTAGATACTCTTTTGCATGTATTAACTCATTTAATTCCTACAGTAAGTGTTTAGAACAGTAAAGTGAAGTATTATAATTTCATTTTGTCTAAGGCACCCAGGCAAAGAGCTAGCATTATGGACCTAAGAAGGATAAAGTTTCAATCTCTACTCTTTGCCAGTATTTTATACTGCCATTTTGAATTGTCTTATGTCCAAAAAAGTCCACTGGATTAATGGCTAAAAATTGCCCCTTGAGTGTGGTAATCAGAAAATCAGTTGGGGAACTTTTTTAGGAGTGTGTCAGAGGACAGACACATTTGGGGTGATACATGGTTGTTATTGGTCAGAGGAGAAAATAATTTGTGAATAAGTTAAAATACTCACATAAACATAAGATTCTGGTGTCAAGGGCACATGGGAGAAGGAATGGTAGTAACTCAAGAGGAATGCAAACACTCCAGAATGTCTCTTGTATCTAAGACTAGGTTAAATATGTCTTTAGCCAGAGACAGAAGATGCAGTAGAGAAAAGGAAAAACTGATCAAGCAGATCTCCATGGGAAGTGACAGTAGTAAAAAATGTTTGTTATTCATTCAACTTTGACAAAGTAAAAGCCTTCTGCATGTCAGCCTTTGTCTTAAGTATTTTGTAGTTGGAAGTAAGAATAAAAGACATGAGTTAGCTTTCCGTTGTGATGAAAATTAACAGAAATCTTAACCTTGAAATAGAGAAAGGATATTTCCTCCTGTATTGGTCGGGGTTTTACTTAGAGGAATAGAATAGATATAATATAAGGAATGGATATTAACACATTTATCCACAAATATACAATCTATAAGGAATTATAAGATTGGCTTACAATAGTCAGCCAGAGTCAGATGAGGAATCGTGCAGAGGGTGTGTGCATGCTCCAGACTGAAGAATTCAGCCCTGAGGTCTGAACTTCACTGCAGCACTCCGTGCAAGTCTCTGTCCATCCGCTGATGGGTGTGCACTGGAAGACTGAAGGGTCTGTAATGGACACTGAAGAGTCTACCCTGGATGGTGAAAGATCCAAGCTGGAGGCTGAAGAGTCTGCGCTGCAAGCCAGATGATGAAGTCCAGTCTGAATGCAAAGACTGAAGCTTCTCCGAAGAAGTGAAGTTTTGAATCCTTCCTCAGCCCTTTAAAAAGTCTCTTTGTACTCAGTCATTCTGACGTGGGCCCATTGTGCCCTAGGGTGGAACCAATCATACTCCAGGATGCACCCTTGATCCTGCTGTAGGGAGAAGCCAATCATATCCTAGGCAGGCCCTTGCCACGCTCCAGGGAGGAACCAATTGTACCCCAGGGCAGGGCTCTCACCAACAGGGAACTGGACTGCTGAGTCATCCAGCCAAGTTGACTAGATGTATCAGCCACTACACCTTTAAACTCCATGGAGGAGGCAGGACAAATGTAAATTTCTGTTTTGTAAATGAAATAAGTATAGATTTTGCTGGTCCTGTCCTGTTTTCCTCAGGTTAGATATCTAAGATAAATATGTTACAAATTAAAGAGATGTAGGACTCTTTAAGTATCAGAGAATAGTTTTAAATTGGTAGGAATGTTTGTTAGATAAAAGGAAGTCTTTTTTTTTTTTTTTTTTTTGGTGGTACCAGGGATTGAACTCAGGACCCTGCTCTTACCAGGTAAGCACTTATTCTACTGAGCTATCTCCCCAGCCCAGGTTAGATGAAAGAGACCAGGCATATTCCTCAGTCCTGGCCCAAATCTGGTTAATCAGACAATCTAGACCACTGGTGTAACATTTTAACAAGCTCCTTGGGTTACAAAGAGCACTGAACTCATTTTCTGCAATGTGAACATAAGAATACTTCTGCAAGTCACTCTTGACAGAATTCTGCATAGGCTTTAGCCTAACAGTCATTTTATCCTCTCCCCTACTTACTTTCAAAACTACTGATACCTATGGAGACTCAGTGATAAGTACGTAGACATTTAATCATGACACAACATTTCACCTCTGCATTGCTGTTTTCTGCCTTGTTTAACATGATGTAGATCTCACTTTAGCTATAAGTGACTGAATTTTACTTCTTTACAGTGAATTCCTGAGATATGCCCACTCAGCAGTGAGCACTAAATGGTTCAGTATGAGCTGTTTCTTATGTAAACATACAAAAGGCCTGACCCAGACTAAATCAATTTTAAAAGGAAAACATTAAAGCTATGTTTCCTGTTATACACTTAAAGTCTTCTTTGGTTCCTTATGATTACATTATTGACCAACTATTGCAGACTTTAGATTATCCTCCCACACCACCTGCTGAATGGTTCAAATGGTATGGGAGAAGAATTTCGGAAGGGGAAAGCAATTACAATTATAACTCCTACATGTGAGCTAATAAAGCAACTTTTTGTGTTAACATTAGGGAAGTTATGGACATCTTTGCTGATTTGAATTGCTAAAAGGTTTTAAAGGTTGAAAAAAGAGAACAAAGTACATAAAACTTTTTGGAGTATGTACATTTGAGACAAGAAAACTTGATACCTATTTATGGTAGCAAACATTTCTAAGAAAAATATAATTAGGAAATGCAACAATACTATAGGTCTTTTATTGTAAGATATTAGCATTGTATTCAGACATTGTAAATATCAGCGATTAGGTTCTCACTAACTTAGAATTCATTTCCTGTGATGCGTGTTCTAGGGAAATATCACTCTACTGGTATTCTTTGCAAATTCTGCAATTTTTACTTTTGCTGTAAAACCTTAGTTCACTCAGTCGAAATTTTCTTGCATATGATACTTCAATTTTGGCATTTGTGATCAGATATTTTACTCTTCCCAATCTTTTTACTTCATATAAACCTTCCTTTGAAGGAAATGATGTTTTAAAAGCTGCAAATTGTAAAATGACTTTAACTTTTGAGAAAAATAACTTATTTTAAAACCTTATGTCTATGAACATTTATGTATATATCCTTTTTTAGGGTATCATGAGATGTGAAATATTTTTTCAGAAGACTACTTGTTGTAATAGTGCTTAATAAAATTTAATGTATACATTTGAAAGCATGTTGAATATGATTTCTAAGTTTACTACTAAAAAACTAAGTGCTTTGAATATTCCATATTTTATTAAGTGGAGTTGAATTTAAAAATTATTAAGGAAACACAAGGAAAATCTGATATTAAAATCCTTAAATGCTTTTCAGAAAAATCAGAAGTAAATCAGCCCTGTACTACTGTGCCAGCACTGCTTCCTTAAACTATAAAATACTAAATATAAAGCATGATGCTCATGTAAAAAGAAAAGAATATATTATTATGTCACTTGTATATTTTTATTACAGAAAAATCAACTTGTACAGTTTGTATACATATTATACTACTCAGAATAAACAAAACTAATCATTCAGGTGGCCTAAGTTTTAAAGCAATAATGTAAATTTAAATTTTGTAATTTGAAAACTGTGTTATTGGAGGGAACACATTGAAATTTTCTGGTTTTGCACTCATAGGCTAAGAAATTCTTAAAGAAAGTATGTTTGCAAAAATACAAGATTGTTTTAAGTTGGTCTATATTTTCCACTGTAAAATTTTTCTTAGCCTAGAAAACAGGAAATTTATTGTATACTATCGCTGCTTTTTAACTCGTTTTTACCAACAAAACAGATTGAATTAGAAAATGTGCATTGAATCTGCTTTATTAAGTTTCAGTAGTGTTTCTGCTTAGTTTGTTTTTGTTTTTCTCCATATTAAGTATGAGCTTTATTCAACTTAAGTCTCTTTTTCCTGTCACTTTCTAGTCATTTCACTTCAATTTAGCATTTTAACCAAAGGCTGATGAAAGAGCCAAAATAGGATTTTTTTTCCTAACATGTATTGAAGTTTTTATGATGTGACAACTTCTGTGTCATAACTAAGATAGAAACTCAGGTTTCTTTTTGCTCTGGACTACTGTATTACACATAATTTCTGACTCTTAGTTGGCAGGGTAAATGACAAGTTTGCAAGGCAAGTGAATTTCTCGGCCACATAATTTTTATTCACAACGGCTGGGCCTAGTGCCAGTCTCCTAAACTTTATAAACTTTGTAAGATTTTATAAAGACTTGTCCTTGGCTCCAAGTACCCATTGCATTATAGCATTACTTCTCTTTCTATCCACCTCCATTCAGGGCCCCTTAATTGTGTCTGAATGTGTTACTCTCATACTTTTGGGGCTTTGCACCTGCCCTGCGTGAGGTACTTTAGAGTATGAAATGAGATAACTGAACTTCTGGAAATCATTTGACCACTGCCTTTTTTCTTTCCTCCGTGATATACTTACACATTATATTTGATATTCTGTAGTATTATTTCTTTTACTATTGCTTCTAAGTTCTATAGACTATGTGCTAAATGAGGTCAAAAAAGCATACTGGTGAATCATTGGAAGCTTTCAGTGATACAAAGAACCTGCTGTGACATGCATGCATTAGGTGCACCCATCACTGCCCTAAGGCCTGTCATAAGATCTAACAGACAATAGCCAGTAACTTCTGTAGAATGAGTGCAAGTTAGCTCCTTGCAGATTGGGCTGTGTGGAGGAAGCATAATTTTGATAATCCTAAGGCTAGGAATTTAGGGAAGCTTTGTTCTTTTCCACTCCTTACCCTGTTACCAACAGTTTTGTATTGTCAAAGTGTTAGATTTTTGGATTTTGGCTTTCAGTACTGGAAACACTGAATCCAGGTCCTTTGTTGTGAGCTACATATCTGAATCTTTAACTTTATTTTTTCATGTATATATTTTAAGGCACAGCCTTTCTAAGTTTCCCATAGTGGCAACTATAAGCATGTGTCACTGCAACCAGCTGCAGCTTTTTAACTAGGGACATTTTTATAGAATTAAAACTAGAAAAGGAAAAGTAATGTTATTTTTGAACAAACAAAAAGGTAGGCAGCCTTTATGTTAATTCCATGGTGAAATGTATTAAGAATGTCTTGTAGGCACAGTGAAGAATAGGAAGGATTTTTTTCTAAAATAAATTATAGTCTAAATCTTTATGTTTATGAGTCTTCCTAGTAGCATCCTATTACATGCCTAAGCTTTACAACATTGTACTTTAGTTATGAGTTACTCAGCATAGGAACCAGATTAGAAGCCAAACTGGAATTGGAATTTGAGCCTTTATTTACTGAGCTCAGGGCTGATAGTCAGTTCTCAAGCACGAGACTAATCAATCCCTAGCCCAGCCAGCAAGGAGTTTTTAAAGCAAAAAATCATATGACCAAGGGGTCTCTCACAGTTCAGTGATATGCACAACTTTTTCATGTAGGGGCTTGTTGAGCAAGCTGTTTTTACAAGACAGATCTTAAGCTGACTATGTTTACAGGAATGAGATTAGGGAGGGGAGTGAGCAGAGGGTGAGAACACATTCCATAGAGTAGAAAACAGGAAGCATAAAGGAACCTAATAATTTTCCATAGTTATAGCACAAAATTCAGTTGATCCATTCATTACAACTTTTATTATTAATATTGGGGAATGACATTCCCAACCTGAAAATTACCTAGGACAAATTTGTGTTCTCTGAAACTGAAGAATGAATTTTAGAAACAAACAGAGGTTAAGAGCAAAACATTTTTGTGGGGAAAGAAAGCTTTTGTCTGAGAGGGACAGAAGGGGGGCTCCCTGAGTAGATGTCCCCTGGGAAGCTGTGTCATCCAGGATCTTTTGTAGAGTAAAACCATGAGGCAGATCTAAGGTGGTGGAGAACATGGGAACTCATTTAGGTGAGCATGAGGTGGGACAAAACTATTGTCAACTACTGAAATTTCAAGCACCATTGCCCCAGTAAAATTGATTATACCTAGTACCAGTCACATATGAGTAAGCCAGTCACATAGCAAGCAAGCATGAATAGGGCACAGGATCTCTTTCTGTTGGGGGTTGGGTTAGTGATTCGTTCGGGTTTTTTCAAGTTAATTGATAATTATGTAGAATATCAATCCCTGTTGCCCATCCTCAGGGAAGTATGTGGCTGTATTTATTTGTCTTTAGGTGTGACCCAAAGTTGGAATATCTGTCTCTTCCAAAGTCAGAAAGTCAGCTTGTCTTCCATATTGTCCTTGAGGACCTGGCCCTGTCTGACTGCCTATAATATTTCTCTCTTAATTCAGCTGCCTACATTAAAATACAGTTTATATAGACTTTTACATTTGTCTGCATTTTTTTTTTTGTTTTTGCTTTCCCTTGAATGCTAGAAATGTCTTTCTTTTTGGCTTTGTTGTATCTTTGAAAATGTCATTAGTTTCTGCTTTCATTTCCTTCTCTTTTTTTACTGTATGCTTCCTTTATTACGTTTTTTTTTTTTTTTTTTTTAACACTGGGTCTCATTATGTGGTTTAGACTGGTCTTGAACTCACTGTTTACCCATGGTGACCTCCCACTCAGTGATCCTTCCACCTCCTCTTTCCAGTGCCAGCACATTTGACTTGCTTTTATATTTTGGGCCTTTTTTCTATCTGACAAGACTATTATTTCAAACAAATAGCCCTCTTAAGTGCCATTTTAACTTCATATCATAAACTTAGTGCAAAAAATTTTTAAAAATTTTTATTGTGTTTTGGTCAATGGTTAATTTAGAAGTATGTTTTTAAATTTCCAAACTTGAAGCATTTTAAAGATTTCTTTTTTAATAAAATAACAATTTAGGATATAATATATGGTACTAATTCAATAAAATATGTTATGACTTGTTTTATAGCCTAGCAGGTGGTCAGTTTTTATGATTGTTCCTGTGTGTTTGAGAAAACTATATGTTCTCCAGGAGTCAGACACTTGTTCTATTAATGTCTCTGACATCAAAATGAGTTATTTTTTCCTTCAATTTTCTACTTTTTTGTCTACTATGTCCCTTGCTAAGAGAGATGTTACATTTTCTATTTAAATGATAAATTTCTAGCTTTTGTAGAACTTTCGGGTTTTGTTTTAATAATGTTTTGAGATTGTTTTTACAAATAGAGAATTGTCTCTTTTTTCCTGTGGTGGAAATCAAGCACAGGGTCTTAAGCTGAGTAGGTGAGAAGTCTACCACTGAACTATATCACCAGGACCTAGATGTTTTAATTTATGCTTATATTGAATCTTTTGTCTTCTGGTAGTAACTCTGATGACATTAGTACCTAATGGCACAGTCAGCTTTCTTTGTTCAAATATTTGTCCAATATATAATTTTATAGCTCTTAACTCAAAATTTCTGTATTCTAAAGTTTTAACTATGTCTCATAAAAAATAATATAACTGCAAGTTGTTAATCTAATTTTTAATGCAGAGATTCAGGTAATTTATATTTATCTTGTTATAATATGTGGATTATTTGTGGTATATTGTATATTTTCTGTTGAACATTAAAGTTGTGTTGTACATCTATTATTGTACAGGCTACTTTAGTATCTCTATATAACCAACTATTTTTAAATGTACACTTACGTGTGATTCAGTTAGAACCTTTTCCTTTCCTGCCAAAAATACAGGAGCACTTTAGGTCAACAAACTAGCTCTCTAATTTATATATTGTTATTGTCCACTCTTATTTGTACTCCATTCTCTCTCAATGTAGACATCATTATTACTAGTTTGAGGATTCCAAATATTTGCAGAATTCCTTATTTTTTATTATATTTGGGATTTTTTGTGCTATTTGATCTCACATTTGGCATTTTTGAACAATTGAGAAGTAATTCTCAGGTATTATCTCTTCAAATAATGTCGCCTCCCCATATTTTGTATTATTTCCTTGAGATTCCAGTTAAACACTCTTTTTCAGATTTTCTTTTCTATTCTTAGTATGTCTTAATCCTCTTTTATTCTTTTTGTTTTGTTTTGTTTTGCCGGACCAGGGTTCAAACTCACAACCTTGCACTTGTTAGGCAGGCACTTGTGCCTCGGAGCTATCTCCCCAGCCCCAATCCTCTTTTATTTATAACATTTCTTTGAATTGCATGTGAAATTTCTTAAGATCTCTCAGTTCACTATTCAGTTGAGTTTAATCTTGAGTTTCAGACTTAAGTAATCCTATTCCCACTTGTAATTCTACATGGTTCTTACAGTTTTTTTAATACTTCCAGTGTGCTTTCTTAACTTTCTAAACACTTACATTTCATTTCTTCTAATCTATTTTCAGAGTCTTTATGGTTCTGTTTCTTCTATCTAACATTTGTACTGTGTCTCACTAAGGCTACCTTAGTGTAGTATCATGTATGCCTTGTAAATTTTGTCTGTGACCTTCTCATTCCATTCCGGGCCAATCAGGGAGAATTCTTAAAGTTGAAATCTTTCCAAGAGAATTTTCTTTTACCTTTGCCTTGCCTGCCCTCACTGCCATTCTGGGACAAACCTATCCATATTGACTTTTTTTTTTTTTTCATAATGTGTTGGAGAAAAAAGTCCCTAAGTATAGACTATCGTGTCTCCTAGTAGTGTATAAAGTTCTGAGGAATGCAAATGATTCCCGTAGAAAGGAGGTTTAGGTGGGCATAGGAACACATGAATTTAAATTGTAGTATTGTCATATGCAAGGTTTGCAACTCGGCTATCTTTTAACTGACTTTTTTCTCTTTGGTTAAAATGAATATAGTAGAACCTGAAACAATATCAAGAATTGAAGTTAAACATGTATATTTAGAAAGTACAATTCTGGGAATTATGTAAGAAGTCATTATAGTACAGATGTTAAGTTTTAGATTGTAAGAAATATAGTCTAGTAATTGTAGTTGTTATTAACTCACATTAATTAGCAGTCAGAAAACAATGACAGCAGGAGGAGCATGGTTACACATACCTGTACTCCCAGTGCTCTAGGAGGGGAAAATATGTGGATTGCCAGATTGAGCCCAGTTTAGGCAATTTAACAAGTTAATTGGACTCTTTCTCAAATAAATACTAATTTTTTAAAAATTGGCTGATCTCCAAGACCTTAGCTTCAACCTCCAGTTCTGGAAAAACAAAAACAAAAGCAATTTATCATACTGTATTAGTGAGCAAAATTAACAAAGAATGTTGACCTGGTTACTTTTTTTCATGCCCTTTACAGGAGAGCACTGAACTTAGGAATTCTTCGAGATCCTGGGTCAGAAATTGAAGATAGACAATACCAAATAGATATGCAGTCCATCAATATTGGTACTGCCCAGTGGGATCAACTAAAACCAGAGAAAGAAAATACAGCAGGAGGGTTGCTAACAGAAAGTGAAAGGAATTCTCAAAATCCAGCTCTTGAGTGGAATATGGCGAGTAGGTGAGAAATTATTGAAAAACTTTGTCCACTTTGTAATATTTCATTAACAGAAAACCTGGTGAGTGTTTTGATATTGCATCTCCTTTGACTCTCAACATAATGTACATTTCCTAATTTCTTCCGAGGAAGTTTATTTGAAAACCTATTGTTTTTACCACTCTCACATTTTAATTATTACAAATTTAGTGTTAAGCTTGCTATTTGATGAAAAAGATCCACTTCAGGTTAAAATATATATTCATGTATTTTCTTGATATCTATTGTGTTGGAGGATAATTTAGTTGTTAGGCTGTTCATTCTACTTACAGAAATGGGAAAAATAAATACTATGTGAAATAATGTTTAAGTTATACTAGAAGCAGCAAGTATTTGGGCCCTTAAAATTTTTTTCCTCCACTCTTTTTTCTAGAAGCAGCTTTGTTTACACAAAAGCCTTGGTAAAAAAATGAGTCCTAAATATGAGCTGTTAAGATTTGTAGAAAGGGGGCTGGTGAGATGGCTCAGCATTCTAAAGTGCTTGCTTAGGCGAGCTTAAGCAACCACAGGGATGACTGTTCAATACCCAGCACCACATGCTGTGCAAGCCCCACCCCCAGGGCAGGCTCAGCTGGCGTAGATAGATAGATAGATAGATAGATATTAATTTATATACACAGGATATTCACTATCCTGTCTCTAGCATATAACGCTGCCTTGATATGAAAGGTATTATTATAATCTTTCACTGGCAAGTGACCTTTCTTAAAAGCAAGTGTGCTTTTGAGGAGAAGTGTAGTTTGTTGAAAGAACCATGCACTACCAAGCTGTATGCTATGACAAACAGCTATAATTCCAGGAAGAGGTTGAGGTAGAAGAATCACAAGTTTAAGGCCATCCTTGGCACTGTACCAAGAGCCTGACTAGAAAAAGTTAAAAGCACTAATGATGTAGTTCAGTGATAAGAGTACCACTGTATTCTATCTCCCATCCTGAATGAAAGAGAAGCAAAATACAAAGCATGCAGAGCCAGCTATGGTCAGAAGGATGCAACTACTCAACTGTAAGTAGATAATTTACCTGGCAGCTGGACATGTGTCTTTTTCTCCTGAAGAGAATACCTGGATGGCATATCTCCATACCATTGTTTATATATAAACGTGAAGGATTTTTCTTCATTTTTGACACTTGTTTTCTTTCCTTTTTTGTTGTTTTAATATCCTTTTGTATATGAACAGGTACTTTATTATAGTTATGTTTTTTAACTTTATTTATTTATGTTATGGTCAGCTCAGCCAGGGTGTGGGGCTGGTGCAGCTTGTGGTGCCAGGGATTGAACCACAGTCCCTGTGGTTTCCTGAGTTTGCTTAAGCAAGTGCTTTAGACCGATGAGCTATCTTGCCAGGCCTGTACTGTGATTTTAATTTGTATTTCTGTAATGATTAATGGTGTTGAGCAGCTTGTCATGTATCACTTGTTTATATATGTTTTTGGAGCCATGTTTATTCAGATCTCCTTTGATATACAAAATTTATGTTTATAGTCTAGTTTTTCACATTTTCTCATTATTTCCCTTCCTTTTGATATTTCATCTAAGAATTGATTGCCAAATATAATCACATGAGATTTACCCTTATAGATTATTCTAAGAGTTTTGTGGTTTTCTTTTGGTGTGTAGATCACTGACCCATTTGGACTCTGTGTAATGTTTTCATTTTTGCAGAGATTTTTTAATTTGTTTATATTTTGTGTTTTATTTTTAATATAATGCAAGATAAGCCTCTAGCCAACAATTACATGTGAATATCTCATTTCAGCATCAATAGTTGGAGAATGGTTTTATTGTCCTTGCACAAAATTAGTAGTGAGTTTTGATGGTCTACTCAAACTCTTTTATGCTGTAGAAAAAAAAACAAAAGAAGTAAGTTTTAATATGTTCCTGTCCTTTAACAATTTGAGCATTCAAAGGGACAGACTAGTTAAATGACATTGGAATGCCTATAATGCATTTAGTTTGACAGAAGAGCCACATCCAAATAAGAATAAGTATGTTCCATACACATGAGAAGATCTTAGGCTAAGACATATGACACACTCATAAACCAAATAAGAGATTTTATGTCTAATGCAGAAGAACTTATACAGTTACTGCAGTTCAATTCTGATGAGTAATCTTGACAGAAGTATAAATAGAGCCTTAGTGTATTCTTTTTATTTTTGAATAATTATTATATATGAAGCTGAAACCATACAAAAAAGATGATGAAGAATAATTTCCTCTCTCCCTGAATAGTATTAAATGGCAAATTTTAGAATAGTTTTCATTTCCTTAAACTGATTACATTACTCAAATTTTGTCTTTCTTGAGTGTCTTTGTGTACATCAGAGAAGAAAATGAGAAAAGTTCACAGAATCATCAAATTTATTTGTTTGTTTATTTATTTATTTATTTAGTCTTTTTGAAACAGGGCCTCCTTATTTAGTTCTAGCTGGCCTTGAGCTCACTTTTTTAGCCCAGGCTGGTCTCGAACTAACATAGATCCTCATTCCTCAGCCACCCAAGTGCTGGGATTATAGGCGTGCACCACCAGACCTGACTAGAATCATCAAATTTAAAATTTGTAGATTTTCTGTTTTACAAACTATTTTTTCACATGAGTGATTATATCAAAATTCACTTAGGACAGCACAACTTTTGTGAGTACTATAGTATTTTTTTAACTTTTTTATTTTATTTAAGGAAAGAGAAATAATGAGACAGTTTCAATATAATGTTATGGTTTATATCTAGTCCCTCCAAAGCCTCATGTAGTCAGTGGGCGGGGACTTCTAGAGTTTGAGACTTGATCCATGATCCCTGGGATTATGGGTCAAAGTACTTCTGGGATTATGGGTGTAGCCTAAGGCAGCGGCTAAGGCTGAGAGCCTGAATGTAATATAGAGACAGAGAGACAGACTTGAGCTGTTGCTGTTGCTCTGCTGCCCTGATTAATTGGCTGCCTCTGCCACCATTTTGTTGTTGTTCTAACACCATGAACTGGATTCTCTCTGCTCTGTTCCACTCGGCCTTGGGCCAGCCGAATATGGTCTGAAACCTCGAGTAACTGTGAGCTAAATAAACCTTTCCTTCCTTCATTTTGAGTGTCGGGTATTTGTGTCAGCAACGACTGAAAAGTAACTAAGACAATTAGTAGCATAGTTACAATAATTAAAACATTGAATATTGTTGTCTTCATAATAGTTATTCATAGTACCAGATGCAGACATGATATCTTGTCTAAACACTATTAATATGAACCTTTCTTCTCATTGAGCTAAGAGAACATAGCTGTATATCTATCCTAACTATTTTTTTCACTACAAACTGGTCCTGCATTTATATCGCCTTGTTTTGTCAGAGATGGGTGTTCCATTGCCATCCAAATGTTGTAGGTGCGTGAATTTATCAAAATATTCCAATGTAGTCCAATAGTCCATAATACTAGTGGGTTATCAGCAGAAGTGGCATGTCAGGACTTGTTGACTTGAACCTTTTATAGCTTAGCATATTAATAAACCTTTTCTTTTTATACCTTTTCGTAAGACTTCTGTGCTGGAAGTCCAAGATAAAACAAGAAATACATAACAAAAAATGTAACTTTTCCATCTGACAAGGTCAGTCAGATCCCCTCAAGATTTACTCTGAAACCATGTACACCAGTTTGTAGATCTTTTGTCAGTGCCAGCCATCTGAATGAGTCATGGCCATTGCTTGACCAATTTGCTCTCTGTGAAAGCCTGAAAGAATGTTTTCTCTCTACGTGACTCTCCTTAGGCACACTATACGTTGTCAGTTCCTTTCCTCTGTAGCACCGTAATCTTCTTGAACAAGAAATTCGGGATACCACTGAGTTACACAGTATTACAGTACAGGTTCTCTTATCTCCTCAGTCCTCACTGAGCTTGGAGGGACAGGGCCAAAATATTGGCTGTCCTTCTAACGCATTTTTTTTCTAACTTTTTGGTCTGCAAACTTAAGTTGCTACCCCTACATAAGAGAATCTTAATGATGTTATTACCCTATAACATAGGCACTTCGGCTAACGTCACTATCTTTCTAAATATCAAATGCTGTACACATAACATGGAATAGATGTTTTGAGGCAATCATTGGTATTCTAAACTTCAAATCCCTATAGAATGTGAAAAAAAGTTACACATTTTTACACAGAAATTTAGGAATCTAACTATATGCAAAATTGTAGCAGAACAATCCTATGGCATTTTTTTCTTCTTCTTCTTTCTTCTGTTTTATTACTTTTTTTCTTTTTAAACAAACATTTACGTGAGAGAGAGTATAGCAATAATTGATATGACATTAGAAGCAGTATGCATTTAGAAGACCAGAATGATAGGTATTCCAAGCATGGTTTTTGTATTACACTTTGCTATCCTCAGTCCTCAGTATAGTTGCTCAGTTCACAGATACCAGCATATATAGATAGTCAGGGTGAGAATTCTACCAATTAACCACTAGTTTCAAAAACCTGTTGGAGATTCTTGGGACAATTGTCTTAACCATCCTGTGTATATAAATGTATGGTTTTGCCCCTGCCATGTTTCCTAACTTTTCTCCTTGCTCTTTCTTTATTGTTTAATCCTTAAGTTCTCACTTTCAATTGGACTGTGTTATACTTTTCCATTTTTATTTCTTTTCTTGAGTTGTTGCACTAGGCAGACTGTACAGTATTTACACATGTAGGTCGGGGTTATTTCACTTATGAGTATATCTTCAAGATGCATCCACTTATATATGACAGCTTCAAGTTCATTATTCTTTATAGGTGAGTAATACTCAGTTGTACAAAAACACCACATCTTTTTCATCCATTATTCAGGTAACGGGCATTTTGGTTGTTTCCAAGATTTGCTGATCACAAATTGTGCTGCTATGAATATAACATGATGGTATGATGTTTTCAGTTCTTTTCAGAAAATTCCCAGTAGAGAGATAGCTGGATTGGATGAGATTTGCAGTCCTAGTTTTTTAAGGAGTCTTTATACTGATTTGCTTAATGGTTGCACCAGTCTGCATTCCCACCAGCAGTGGAGAAGGGTTGTTTTTTCACCACATCCTCTCCAACATTTTTTATTGATTTCTTTATGATAGCCATTCTTTCTGGGATGAGATGGTATCTCAGTGTTGTTTTAATGTGCATTTCACAGGTGACTAGTGATGTCAAGCATTTTTTCATGTATTTATTAGCTTCTAGTATTTCTTCCTCTGAGAAGTGTGTGTTCATCTCAGATGCCCATTTCTGGATTGAGTCTTTACATTTTGGGACCCTAATGTTTTTTAATTCTTTATAAATTCTAGAGAGAAGACCTTTTGTCTGAGTGCTTATTAGCTAAGATATTTTTCCAAATTTGTGGGTTGTTCTAGTTACTCCTGTTGGTTGAACAAATACCAAAACACCCAAAATGAAGAAAGGAAAGGTTTATTTAGCTCACAGTTACTGGATGTTTCAGTCCGTGCTTGTCTGGCTCAAAGACACACTGGCACATGGGAGGGAGCAAAGTTCATGGTGGAGGCACAGCAACAATGGCAGCAGAGAAAGTACGTTTCTCTGTCTCTGTTATATTACATTCAGACTCTGCCCCTAGCAGCAGCAGTACTCAGACCCATAATCTCATCCTTGGATCACCCATAATCCCAGTGGGTCATGAACTAATCTAAAACTCTAGAAATCCCTGCCCCATGACTGCATGAGGCTTTGGAGGAACAACTAGACACAAACCATAACTTTCCTCCTCTGGAACCCCAAAGTCTTATGCACATCCCCTTGTGCAAAAGGCATTTTAGTCCATTTCTAAGAGTTCCCAAATTTCCAACAGTTTTAGCATTGCTAAAAACTCCAAGGCAAGGGCAAACTTAACTGTGAGGCCCTGTACAAAACAAAAGTTAAATACATCCAACTTTCAAAGCCACAAGATAAAGACTACCATTTGAAAGTTTCAAACACAGGGAAATACAAAACACTGGTACCAATGCAAGTCCAAAATCCAGCAGGGCAAACATTAAATTCCATAATTCCAACTGGAATATCTGAAGCAGTCTGTACTGAGTTGTGCACTCCAAAGTCCTTACATGGCTCCATCCCTAAGACACTTTTAGTGGTAGCTCCCATAGCTTCTCTCTTAGGCCACTTTTGCTCCCTCTTTGCAGTTTACCTTAGATGATCCACATTTCTGGCTTTTCCAAACTTCTGAGGTTTCCACTGAATTGGCTTCTTACTCTCAGCTTTTCCACATTGCCCTCTTAGGGGCATACTGACTGGCCTCCCACACCTTCCTTTCAATTGAGCTGGAAGCCTTCTTAACCTCACAACTCCTGCATTCAGGAGGTGCCTATAACCACTGTCACGTGGATGATGTCAAAGTCTGCTGCTAGGTTTTTTCTGATCTGACTTGCTGTATACCTCTCTATAGTTTCTTCCTTACTTCAGGTGCTATCAACTCAGAGATTTCAGCTGTGTGATTCCCAATTTCTTTTATGGTAGTGGCTCCTGCATTTGTTCTGAGTGGGCTCTGTGCCTCAATTTGCATCATGCTTCTTATCTTTGTCATTTTGTATAGTACTGTCCTCTGACCTTTGGTGTAGAGCTTTGGTACAGTTATACCCTTAGCACCTACCAAAATTCTTACAAGAGTGGTTATACAGTTAAGGCAGTTACCGTTTTGTATTTACTGAATTACATTTAGGAACACTAATAATGGGTAGCGATATTAGCAGTTGACATACATTTATAACTAATGCATTTATATTTTAGACAGTAAGAGCAAACATTATGTCTGTGTAGCTAATCAGGGGTTAGATTGGAAATTTAATTTAGTTCCCTTAAGTTCTGTCTCTTCACCTCCACTTGATGTACCTGGGGCCTTCCATGCAGATTAGTTCACCTGGTTACTGGTTGCCCCCTCTGTAGATCAAGAGAAAAAGAGAGAAGAAACTCTCATAAATCTGGGTCTAGCAAAGTGTCTCAGCTTACTAGGTCTGGATCTACCAAGTTTCAATTCGTCCAGAGGTTCCTGGCTTGAGTCTGGCAGCTGTACTCAGCTTTTACCTGTTGCAGCCCATGCGATTCAACTCCACCTATAAGCCAGCCCTGGGCTGGGTCTCAAGGGTCAAGTGCCGAAGGTCTAACACATGCTGGACCTTGGCTGGGTTTGGAAGGGAATCCACTCACAGAGCAAGTCTCACATACATGCCAGGCCTGGGCTGGCTCTGGAGGAAATCTACTGGTCACAGAGTAGGTCTCTTACATGACAGGCCTGCATCGGGTCTGCAGTGATTCATTTGAGGCAAAAAAAAAAAAAAGTGTAGAAGAAACTGGCAAGTACAACTATGGAAGAAGGATGTTAGAATCAGGGAAAAATGCATAACCAACAATCTGATACATTTAATCTGAGTAAAATCATAGGAGCTTACAGAGGCAAAACAAGCATATTTAGCTGCTCAATTTGGGACTATGAGAAGGGTTATTGAAAGAAGATTCAGTGGGAAGGTGTGGCCTCTTCACCTGAGTGTGCACCTGGAGTTGTTACTGCTTAGCAAGAAAGGTCATGTAGTTTTGGAGAGTGAGAACTGCTGTAGTCTTCCAGTTTCTCTGCATTAGTCTTTCATTGCATTCAAGATCTTCCCCAAAGCATTTCTAGCATATTTTTTTTTTTGTGTGTGTGTGTGTGGAATATTTGTTACCATTTTTCCTACTTCTGGTGTTTTATAAAATGTAGTTTATAAAGTATTACTCTTTACCTCCTTTAATATTTGGCACAAAAGCATCCCTAAATGTACCACAGGGAGAAGAACTTTAGCCTAAGTATACTGAGCCCAAGAAATGACCAAGCCTTTCTGAATATGTATTTTTAGGCTTCATGTGGCAACCATCTGTGTTCTTACTTAGTAAGTTTTGGAGAAGTATAGTTTTTATTATTTATAGTATGTTACCCAGCTGAAAAGTTTTCATTAACAATGATTATTTTCCTGATATTTGATTTGAATAAGATAGTCAATGTTTTGTTATTTTTAACACAGACTTAATAAGTTTCTATGGGCACAATCTGGTACATTAGAAAATAGGTACATATAATTATGTGACTCATTTGTCTCTGTAGACAGTGTAACTTATGTTATATTATAATACCATAGAAAAATCTTTCAGATCTTTCTAACCCCATGTGCCATCGAATGCTACAGGTGAACTGTATTCTATAGGTGAATTTAATGTCTTTATTTTATTTTAATTTGTAGGTGAATTTAATGTCTTTATTAGGAGTCATTAGGTTTTTTCACCAAGCTATGCTATATTGTGAATTTTATTATATTCCTCTAAGAATGATATTGTACTAATAGACTTATTGTGCTTTCTTAATGTCTGGATTCCCATATGTCATCACTTCTAAAGCAATTCTCATCTATTGTCTCTTCCATATCTTCCCATTTCCACTCTCTCTCCTTATTTTTAATGTTAAATATTTCAGACTTCTATGTCTCCTTTCTTTTTAATTTTTCATTCAGAATTTACTATACTCCACAACTGTGAATCACTAAAAATACATACAAAACAAGGGAAATAAAAATTTAATCTTTCTTTCTTTCTTTCTTTCTTTCTTTCTTTCTTTCTTTCTTTCTTTCTTTCTTTCTTTCTTTCTTTCTTTTCTTTTCTTTTCTTTCTTTCTTTCTTTCTTTCTTTCTTTCTTTCTTTCTTTCTTTCTTTCTTTCTTTCTTTCTTTCTTTCTACAGAGTCTCTCTATACAACTTGGGCTCATAGCGATCCTCCTGTTTCAGCCTCCCCAGCATTGGGTTTACAGACATGCACCACCATGCCAGGTTTCCATGGCCGGTACAGTGCACTCAGGGTTCTGGTGCTGGTATAGCATGCAGTACCGATGAATGAACCCCGGACCTTCCACTTGTATGCAGGTACTTAGACCACAAAGCTATCTCCCCAGTCCTAAGATAAATTTTGATATAGTACATTCTATATAAGTATAGCTCCTAAGAAGCAACAGCAGTCCGAAGTAGGTTCTCAATAACTTTTTAAAAATTTACTTTGTTCACATATAATTCCATTATCAAAAGTTTTTGGTAATATACATATTTAAATAATCTGTGAGATTTCATTTTTGTGTTCTTTTCTATGAGAATACTTTTAGAACTGAGTTCAAATTTGCGTCTGTTATGCACACATGCTGTGGGGTAGTCAATAATAAAAATAAGTATTCCTAGATCACATAGGTAGTGCAAATGCCACTCAGTACATATTAAGAAAATCTCATTTGTTTTCAAGATTTGTCAAGTAATCTGTACTTTTTTTTCCAACAAGCTCTATTGTGAAAAGAAGCAAATTTTTTGTTCTTCCTGCTTCACATAAGCTGATAATTTCTTCATCTTTAAAAAATCTGAAGCTGGGGAGATAGCTTGCCAGTTTAAGCACTTGCCTGGCAAGCACAAGGACCTGGGTTGGATACCTGGTATTGCATGCCATGCCAGCCCCAGAATTCTGGGCATATCATGCTAAACCAGACATGGTAGTGCACACCTGTATTTCCAGCACTGAGGAGGCTAAGACAGGAGGATCACTAGAATCTCATCTGGGTAAGGAGCCCCAAACAGATTTAAAAAAACAAAAACAAAAAAAACCTTTAGCCCTAGGCATGCAGCTCAATTCTAAATCCTTCTCATCTCAATAAAGCCATTAAAAGCCTATTCCCTTCATTTACTAAAAGATCTGAGAAGTAAAAAGTTCACTTAATTCTTTATATTTCACTGTATTTTTAATTTGGAAATGTAGTTTATCATCTTATAAAATAATGGCAACATTTAGTTTTGCTTTATGGTTATTTTATCAATGTTTTCTTTTTGATTTGTCCTTGAAAAGTCTTAATCTACAAAAACATTTAGTGATACATTTAAAAAATCATTACCTCAAATATCTACCCATAGAAAAGTTATCATTACAATCCAGAAAATGCATACTTTGATGGGACTATTGACTTTATTCCTTTTTTTTTTTTTAAATTCTGTAATCATAGATCTTCCATATTTTGTGTCACTGATTTAATTTATCATATGCTGAGGAGAAATGTATGATATGCAGGCACAAATACTCTTTATTTTCTATCAGTGCTAGTGTTTCTTCATATTTGGTTTTCTCCCATCTTTTCCATTTTAAGATATTTTTAATACATTATATATTTTAACACTCCGCAATGGGAGCACTTCAGATGTTATGTGTTTTTCACATTGGTCATTTTTTAGAATTTAAGCTATTAGGCTATAATTATGATGTCTCTCAGGATCTAAACTCTTCCTCTCTAGTCATAGATTTTAATACTTCTTCCTGTTACTGTCAATTCACCAGATCTTTTAATTCTTTAAAATTGACTGTGTTGAAATCCAATACTTTAGTGTTGCTGAACCAGATGATCCAGCTTGCTTTTTTGGCAAACATCATGTAAAGCTCTGCCTATTGCAGATCTTACAGAAGACTTTAATACTCTCTAGACTACATTGATTTTCTTTTTTTTTAAAGTGGGAAAGAATGTAGAAAGACTTGAATTTTATCTAAGCTTGATCAGATAACTTACACTAAGTCTCTAGTTTCAATTTTATCATTATATAAGAAAATATTTGCTAAAAAAATTAAAGGTTTCAAAGTTACTTAGAAGTATGACTTCTAATAAAATGTAAGCATGATGATATTTTTCATAAAATTAAAGCTAATGATATAGATGGAAATAGGAATATACTTTAGAATCTATACTAGTTTAAGCTTTGGTTTCTTAGTAGTCTTACAGTGATATCTTTCCAGTATCATGTGTAAAGCTTTCTTTGAAATGATTTTTTTTTACTGCCTAGTTGAAATATTTTGCTAACTCACTGATCAAAGGTCAGAATTAACAAAGTATTTAAGAAGAGGCCAAAAGCTTTTTTGGGTGTCCACTTGTCCTCCAGGTACAATTATGGAACTTTTGTTCTCATTGGGTGGCCTTAGCCCAGTCCCCAAACTTCATTTCCTCATTGGTAATATGGGAGTTAGAGTGCTCTTTTGTTCTCATACAAGATTGTTTTCAGGAAACATTTGGTTTTATACACAAAAGCCATTTAACAGAGTGCATAAGCTATAATAATCCATAAACTCAGACTGTTTCTAGAGCCTGAGAAAAGTTCAGAAATTAAAAGGATATTTTCATAAACCTAATAAGATTAGAAAGATAGCACTTGTCAAACTACTAGAGTACTAAAAATATGAAAATTTTAGAGTAAAAAGTATTCAAAAATTAGTAAGATTAATGATTATAATAAAAATGATATAAAACTATCTATATCTATCTATCTATCTGTCTATCTATCTATTTTACAGGACTGGGGATTGAACTCAGGCCCTTGAGCTTTCCAGGCCAGCACTTATTCCACTGAGCTACCTCCCCAACCCCTGTAAAACTATTTAGAAGAACAAAAATAATTATAAACACAAGAACTGGTTTTTTGAAAATTTCTGAGAAATACCAATATTAATTTCTTAAATACATCTAAATTTCTCAGTATGTATTTTTACTATCTTTTATATATTTACAGTGTTGAAGTTAAAATATTGTGACTAAAAATATACAAATAGTCACTCTCAGTAAAAGACACAGTATAATTTTGTTATGTGTTATAGAACAAAGACTCATATAAGTACAGTGAAATTATTTTTGCAAAGATGAAATAACTAATAACTATTTTGTCTTTTAGTATCCGACGACATCAAGAAAGGAGAGCAATTTTGACCCCCATGTTGACAGATTTTTCTGTCCGAATCACTGGAGCACCAGCCATCATTTTTACCAAAATTATTTCTCCAGAAAATTTGCATACTGAGGTTAGAAAATAATGTAAATTTCATTTTAGTATGAATAACAAGAGTAGCTATTCTTTGTTTTGGGGGGATTTTCAGTTTCAGTTCACAGGGAATCAGCTTAATAATAGCAATTTCCATCATAGCTAATTTATACTAAGTACTTTATAGCACTATTCAGTTATTGTTTTTTCTGGAAAAATTAACTTAATCGTTATAATAATCCAGTCAGCTACTTCTGTGTTCTACAGATGCAGAAACTAAAGCACAAAAGAAGTAACCAATTTGCCATATTTTCAAAAATAGAAATAGGCAGGTGTGAACTCAGCCAACTATTCTGACTCTTTGCTCTACATTCTAAATTTCTTTAGCTCATGACAGTAGCAATCATAATGACATGGGTCCTCACAGAGATTACATTACATAGTATTTCCACATGGGTTACTTTAGTCATTACAGCATTCTTATGAGTTAAATAATACCTATATTTCATAGGTAAAGAAAAAAAGATTAACTCAATCAGTGTTAACTAGTGGGCCCAGGCTTCAGTTCTGATCATTGTCAGGTACTACTTTCATACCTGAAAAAGAGAGTAATAATAGTACAGATCACCATAACTTAAAGGAAAAAAAAAAACTTCCTAGAAATTCATTATGCTGACTACATTATAAATGCTTTGCTCCTTCTCAGCAGCTATAGGCAGTTGCTATGAAAAGTTCCGAAAATTAGGTACAGATTGAATACTCAGGAATAATTTAATTTTCTGATTTAAGACAGCTCAATTTATAATGTTTTATAAATTCATACTGTAAGAAACTGATATGTAGTGAAAATCATGTTTTAAGTTTTTATTTTTGGTCTTTCCTGAGCTATCAGACAATATCATCTTATGACACTGGATAGTATGAGTGAACCACAGCTACCAGTTGCCAAGAAACAACCAATATTCTATAGTGCACTGTATTACTAAGGAGGAGATATTTTCAAATTTATTGGGTTTTTTAGGGATGTAACCTCATTTAAAGTTAAGACTATCTGCATATTAGTACTCTACAGTAAAATCTTTCATTCTTTAAATTTTTAGAGACACTATTTGTATGTTTATTGTCTTGTTTGATATTTATAATAGCCCTGTGGAGAAGGTGGTGTTAGGAAAGGTTTATTTATATCCACAAAGGATATATAAAGATTCCATAAATATTATATCATTATCATTTAAAAACAGTTTAGAATACATGAAACTCCTTACAAGTGGTTTTTATCTGTATATGCTGCTGTGAAAATATGAATTAAGACATGAATCGGAATTACATTTCTTTTTTGTCCCGGAGGGTGGTTGGGTTAGGTTCTGTTTTATTTTGTTTTGCAATAGTCTCACATTGTAGTTCAAGGTGGCACTAAACGCACTCTATAACTCAGGCTCCCCTCTAGTTCCTCCTACTTCAGCCTCCCTAGTGCTGGGACGATGGGCATATACCAACCCTGTCACTTCATTTTTATGAGTCAAATTGTAAACAGGAAGTTGGAAGCAATTCTAAAATATAACTCCTTCCTGGTGTGTGGTGCAGTAGTATATGCCCATGGTATCCTTAAATCTATTTCTTTGAACTACATTAATGAAGAAAAGGTCTCTTGTACTTTTCAAAGCATTTGAGTGCTGTCTATTTGAACTTCATGACAAGAGCCAGGACTTCTTACTAAGAGAAGCTTCTTGCTTGTTTTAAATTTCCTTCTCTAACCCATTTTATAGTGGTAAATATTGAAGTGATTAAATAATGCAGAACAGTACCAATTAGGTAGTAGACATTTGCCTAATGCTGCCAAAGTTTTAGCAGTTCGAAGATTATTTCGTCTAGCTATCTTTAGCTTCAGCACTCTGCGAGTTATAAATTATTTGGAGTATATCTTTTTGCAAATGCCCGTAATGTCATATTTGCAGTTATAATTGTGTGCCTACTTTGCTTGTTTATATTTGTCTGCTTGACTAAATTATTAACTTCCTCAAGAGCAGAGTACCATTCAAGGCCAGCTTTATTGTTCAGAGTACTCTCCTATAATGTTTGGTAGTTAGGAAATGTTCAGTAAATATTGGTTCTTTGAATTGATAAACAAAATTTTCCTATAGAATGTCATTATTTGTCACCTATTAAAACATGCTGGGCAGATAGCTCAGTAACTTACGTGCCTTCCATATCAAGAACATTGTTCTAAATTCAGTCCCCAGAACAAAACTGAATGAATGTATGAGTGAATGAATGAATGAATGAAAAGTAAAACAGTTATAGTAATTTGAGGTCTGAAAAAACCAAATGAGTGTGAAAGTTGAACAATTATGATTCTCCTTGTATGTAACACAAAGCCTGAATATAGCAAGCACTTATTAATATTTATTAAATTAAAATATTAAACATATTAATTGGTGTTGCCATTTTTGCTTTCCTCATTAACATGTGAACTTGAATCTGAAATAACTTAGGAAGTAATAATGGCTAAACAAGTAAGAATGATAAATTATCAGTAGAATGCTATGATATTTCTTACTCTGTATTCTACTACTTTTTTCCTTTAGGAAATTTTAGTGTGTGGTCATTCCTTAGAAGTGAATATAACTACAAACCTGGATTTCTTCCTAAGTGTGGCTCAAGTTCAACTCTTACATCAGTTGATAGTAGCAAATATGACTGGACTGGAGCCATCATACAAGCTCACAGAGGTAACTATTACCAGATTCTGACTGAACTTTCACAGCATTTATGCCAATTTCACAATAGGAAATCTATAATTACACTAAATGCTTTTTGTTATTCTATATTTAGTTTTATTCACAATATAATCACAAATCATCTTGCTGTTCTTTATTTTGGAAAATCTATTTAGTCTCTTTCCTCTTATTTATCATATAACTTTACAAAATTGTTATGGCCTTACTTCAGAAAAGCATGTTAAAAACATGATTTTGTTATTCCCACTAAAATTTCTAAAGTGTGATGTTAGGAACCCACTAAGTTTTCATTGACCCAAGTATATTACAAGCAATAAAGGCTCTTTTGGAACTCACTTCAAGAGTAGTATGGGAGTATGTATATTTAGTAAATACCATCTAGAACATTTGTTTCCCATGCTCAGTAAAGAATAGACATAATCATAAAAATTCAATGCCTGCCTAGAATTTTAATTTGCTCTGGTATTCATTGGAAGCCTGTATCATAACCACAAACTATGTCAGCATAAAAAAAGAGTGCTGCTCATTAAATGCTTCTCAAGATATGTTTTCTTCTGTTTTTTTTTTTGTTTCTACACACTTTTCATCATATGGGTTCTTAGATTACACTTATATAAGAACCCAGGTTAAGATGCTATTTATAAGTGAAAAGGATAATGCTTTTATTCTTGTATGAGTTGTACAGAATTCTCCAAGTTCTACTTTCTGAGGATGTACAGAAGAGAGATATAGTCACTCAGAGCTACTTACCACAAGGCATTATGACCAGCTTTGTTCATTAACTCCCCTGTCTTGAAATATACCATACTTTGTCTTAGTTTAATGAGAAGGAATTTTGTTGGTCCAATAATGGTTTGAAAAATTATAACATCTACACCCTATGCTCTCTATATCTAATAGGAGGACAACAATGCATTGTATTGAATATTTAAATGCACTACTAACATGTCTTGAAACTGTCACATTGTTATACATTGTTATTTCTTATTAAATTAATAGAAATAAGAAAGAAATATACCATAATAACCCTATGGGGTGGATATGAACTTCATTCCCATTTTATAGATTAGACTTTAGCACCTTTGAAAGAATAATTTGGGGTTGGCCAGATAGCTCCGCAGGTTAAAACGCTTGCTTTAGGCAATTATATCTCACTTTGTTTTTATTGTTTTGTATTCTCTTTAAAAATAAATAAAACAACTATATTACTACAATTTTTAAAAATTCTTTTTTATTACTTTTAATAAGAAATAACAATGTGACAGTTTCAAAACATATTAGTACATTCCCAATATTTGACACAATGCATATTGTTGTCCACCTAGTAGTTATACAGAGCACAAGGTGTAGATGTGATAATTTTTCTAATCATTATTGGTACAAAAAAAATTCTCATTGAATTAAGAGAAAATAGTTATATGCATAATCCAATGTTCCATAATGACAGTGGGCCATTGGCAAAACTGGCAATGTTGGAAGCTGTTGATTTAAGCCTTTTACAGCTCAGCATACTAATCTAGCTTTACGTTTTATGCCTTGTGGTTAAACTTTTCTGCTGAGTGGTTAAGAGCAAGTTAAAGCAAGACCTGTGTAGCAAAACATGTAATTTTTATATCTCCCAAGGTGAGTTAAATCTCCTCAAGATTTAATTTGAAACCATGTACAGTGCTTTATAGAACTGTTGTCAGTGTCAGCTGTCTGGATGTGTCACAGCCATTGCTTGACCAGTTTGCTCTCTGTGAAAGCCTGAGAAAATGTTTTCTCTCTAGGCGACTCGCCTTAGGTACACTACATCTTTAATCCCTTTCCTCTATATCCTCGTAATCTCCTTGAACAGGAAATTTGGGAAACCACTGAGTATTAGGATGTTACAGCACATGTTCTCTTATGTTCTGAGTCCTCACTGACCTTGAAGGGCTAAGGCCAAAATATTGGTAATCCTTATAGCCCTTCATTTTCTCTAATTTTTGATCTGTAACCTTATATTCTTAACCCTCCATAGGACAAACTTAGTGATACTATTACTGTATAACATAGGTACTTGAGCTTAACATCACTATCTTTCTGAGTATCAAACATCTTAGACTTAACTTGGAATTGCTATTATCTATCAATCATTAATATTCTAACAACTCTGTAGAATGTGATGAAAGCAGTTACACATTTTTACACAGAAATTTAGTAATCTAAGCCTATATAAAATTGTACCCTGTCTATCCTACGGTATTTTTCCTAGTCTCTTACTCTCATTTAATGCCCTTTTTTGTTTTCTTATAAACCAACCATTTACTTTAGAGAGAGTATAGCAGTAACTGAAATTACATTAGAAGCAGCACACATCTAAAAGACCAGAATCACAGGCATTTGAAGAATAGTTTTAGTCTTACACATGGCTATCTTCAGTGAAGATGGTCATACTCCCTAAATGGTTATACATATTTAATGCAATTGCTATCAAAATACCATCAACATACTTCACACACCTGGAGAAATCATTTGTAAAATTTATTTGGAACCAAAAAACAAAACAAAACAAAACAAAAATCCTAGAATTGCAAAGACAATCCTGGGCAACAAATACAAGGCAAGAGACATTACAATTCCTGACTTAAAATTATACTACAAAGCTACAGTGATAAAGACAGCATTGTATTGACACACACACACAAAAATGTAGACCTGAGGATCAGTGGAATAGATTAGAAGATGGCAAAGCAAATACAAACACACTCAGCCAACTTATTTTCGAAAAAGAGGCCAAACATGTCTACTCGAACAAAGATAGCCTCTTTAACAAATGGTACTGGAAAAATTGGCTCTCCACATGCCGAAACTAAAACTTGACCCAGGTGTATCAGCATGCACTAAAGTAAAGTCAAAATGGATTAAAGATTTAAATATTAAAAGAAAAACATTAAATCTCCTGGAAGAAAAAGTGGGAGAAAATCTTGGAAGACATCATGGTAGGCAAAGAGTTCATGAACAAAAATCAAAATGCACATTTAATACTTGAAAGAATAAAAATTTTTAACAGTAAAATTTAGGAAGAGATACATGATTGTAACACTTGCATAGAAACTATTTCACAAGAATGATGAATTAATAAATGAATAACAGTTATTAGCAATCTAAGAGACCTCTTAGTGAATTATATATGATTAAGTATCCTAACTGTTCTCAGTCTATCATCATACACTGTATTAATGCAGTAGATATACAACATATTTGAGTAAAATGAACCACAAATATATATATTGCAATTTTTAGGGTGCCAATATTTTCACTGTGTTAATGAATAGTTATACAACATATTTCAGTAAAATGACATCGCATATGTTCATGTATTTTTTAGAGTGCTAATACTTTCAGGCAATCCTTTGGCAAGGTTTACTTGAAAGATTAAGTTAAAAATTACTTAGGAATGTGGTATAGATATTTAGTAGTAACATATAACTGTATAAAAAAGGGAAGACAAATGCATGTGTTTTTAGAAATAAATGTGAAGACAGTCAGGTGACCTAAGGATTTTTTCCTTGAACAAATATTTTAAGTATTTGATATTAATTTTATTGAAATGCACAACTCATACTTTGGAGTTCTCTTCTGAATGATAAAATGACCAAGCAAATTGTTTCCTATGTTTATCAATTTTTTTTCTAGTGTTTTTGATCTGAAAAAATGGGATTAGGGGAAGTAAGGCTGCTGAACTATGGGGCTTGTATTTCAACTTTTTGGTCTTCATTCTCCTTCCAGCATTGTTGATTTCACCTCTAAAATGTGTAACTTCTTCCTTTTAGCTTTTATTTCACTCTACATAATGTGATAGTCTAAGAAACTACATCAGAGAAGTAAACATTTAATATTTAAAAACCAAAATGTATTTTATAGTACAAATTACAAGTTTTTATGAAGCTCATCTGCAGAATTTAAAATCCCAATTTATAGTCACATCTCCATAACCACACTGGGTTCTATGGCATTCATATATATAACAGCAATGTTAGTTAAAATTATTAGATCCCAGTTCCCTCCTGTTTATGTGATCTGTCAGCAAGTTTTCTAAACAGCTTGACAGTTAAAGCCAATGGTATGGTTCTCATGTAATCCCCAAATAAAACTACTACCAACCTTGAGTTTGTTGCCTCAGTCTGGTTAGCATGACTCTGGTGACTGACAGAATTGTTTTAGCCTTACAGAAAATTTTACCAAGTGATCTTGGTTCCATAAAACCCAATTATATAGCCGGGCGTGGTGGCTCACACCTGTAATCCCAGCACTCGGGAGGCTGAGGCAGGAGGATTGGTGCGAGTTCAAGACCAACCTGGGCTATAAAAGTCAGCTCAAGGCCAGCCTCAACTGCATAGTGAGACCCTGTCTCAAAAACACACACACAAAAAAAACCAATTATATGAACCTGGCTGTTATCAAAACTTTCAGTACAAATTAGTATGACAGATTATTAATTACATCAACAATTTGAGGAAACACTTTCAAGACCATGTGAATAAGTAGAATTAAAGAGTTTCAATTTGTGCAAGTTTTTTAAGGAGAAATAATGAGGGTAATTTTTTATAGAAGAAAATAAAACCATAAAATCATTGTAAATGTTCCTAAAGCTATCAGCATAAATAGCATTCTAAGGAATAGTGGAAAACAGACATCCTATCCTACTTAGTTTATTTCAGTTACAATCACAAGAGGAACATCCTAAAGAAATGTAATTTGTTAAAATTTTGACGTGTCAGAGAAATTTAAACTATAAAATCATGAAGACTAGATAATATGTTAAAACCTGTTAACTTGCATGGTTAGTTTATGTTTTTTAAGATTGATTGATTGACTTGGTACAGGATCTTGCTACACAGCTCAGACTTGTAGTGATCCTCCTGTCTACCTAGCATGGGATTACAGGCATATGTCACCATGTCCAGTTTCAGTGGCTGGCACGGCATGTCCAGGGTTCTCAGACCGCCATGGCATATGGTGCCAGGGATCAAGCTGAGACCTTGAGCTTGCCAATCAGGTGCTTAGACTGCCGAGCGACCTTCCAAGCCCTATGATTTTATTTTTTGAAGCAGCATGTACATTTTAATAATGATGTATTCTTTCAAGAGGTCCATAAAATTAACTTCAACCCCATGATACTCCCACCGTATTCTGCACTATAGTCAACCACTTTTATCTTTTTTAAAAAAATATTTTTATTGTATAAATTTAACTATGGTTATATTACATATTTTCATCATCAGATCAGTTTAGATTAATACATATAGGTATATAAGATTGATCAAACAATTAAACATTCACACATTCAATCAACATTACTTTTTTTTT
>PVJA010005580.1:0-78296 GCA_004027025.1 Myocastor coypus
GAGAGATAGCTCAGTAGAATAAGTGCATGCCTGGCAAGCACAGGGTCCTGAGTTCAATCCCCAGTACTGCAAAAAAAATGTACTTTATGAAGACAACAATATGCAATGTGTCAATTATTATAACTGTCCTACTAACCTGTTGTAAAACAGCCTCATTGCTATTTCTTTGCATTAAAATTAATAAAACATAATTCTTACCTGAATTTTTTCATTGTAGCTTTACCAGTGACTCTAGGAAATAGAAAGTAAAAAAATCTCTTTATTTATTTGTGGGACTGGGGTTCGAACTCATGACCTTGCACTTGCCAGCCAAGCACTTGTGTCACAGAGCTATTTCCCCAGTCCCTTTGAATTTTAAAATAAAATAAAATAAAATGATGTAAGAATCATCCTCTTTAAGACTTCCTTTATAACATAGGGCATATTTCAGTGTATGGATTTCTTTTTTTTTTTTTTTTTTTTTTGTCTTTTTGAGACAGGGTCTCGCTATGCAGTTCAGGCTTGCCTTGAGCTCACTTTTGTAGCCCAGGCTGGTCTCGAACTCACACCAATCCTCCTGCCTCAGCCTCCCGAGTGCTGGGATTACAGGCATGAGCCACCATGCCCGACTTTGGATTTCTAAGAATATATTTGAGTATGAAATAAAGACTCCACATTGTTAGCAAAATTTTAATTAATCGGGGAAAGCATTAATCAGAAGAAGCTATACAGAAATTTGAGGGAAGAGCAACCACAGAGGAGCTGCATTAAGAGCCACAAAAAGAGTTGCATTAACGTAAGAATTAACCTTGGATAATGAAGATTTGATTGTATTTAGTCTTCAGAGGTCTTAAACAGTTCCTTGCTCTTCTTTTTAGATGAGGAATCTCAAGCCCAGAGAAGGAACAGGGCTCATTTAGGATAACACAACCAGGTAATAGCATAAGCTGAACCAGAGTCCAGGATTCTTGATTCAACATCCATTTCTCCTTTATTTCTTCTTGCATTTTGAATCTGTAAAACTATTCAGGATTGCCTTCCACAATTAGAATAAGAAGACCATTAATTTCTTGTTTTAAAAAGCAGAAACTCAAAGAGTGAAAAAGATGTGGTTTGAGAGGAACCAGGGAATCCAGATAAGCAGTGTAAATTAGCCAAAGCCATGTTCAAGCTTTTAAAATTTGTCTCATTTGAAAACCATTATAGAGAACTGAAACCCTGGACTTCAGAAAATTAAAAGTACATTTGCTTTTATGCTCTGCCCCTTGCACAGACCATCAACCGTTTGTCATTGCTGGTCATCTCGTCTTCCAATCCATCAAGAGTGGTTTGATTTTCCTGGCTGCTCACTGGCTGCACAGGTATCCTGTCCATTCCAGAGTTTAGATGGGCTGCCCAGAATCACCATCAACTTTTCTTTATAGCCAAAGAGGACAAAGCAGAAATGAAAGAAGTCTGCCAATGTGTTTCTTTTGTGTGAGTTTCCTTGGATGCAAACGTGAGGGCAGAGTTTCTGGGGAGCAGTTGGTCTCCCCAGTTTGAATATTCCTGAGGCAGATAGTTGAATGCATTGAGGAAGTCTGAGTTTTTCTGTCTTGGGAAATTACTGATAACATCCGAGTCTGAAGGAGATGGATAAAATGGAAAAGAAAATTCATAAGAGTCATACTAAGACTCAGATTTCCAACCCCACCCAATTCTTCCCTAGCTCTCCTTTCAGTTGCTACTTGCTTCCCAGGAAACAGAAAACAATAGACTACTGATTGAATTTAGATCTAAACATCAAACAGTTTAAGGTAAGGGAAGTAAAATAGGGTTACATTTAGAGTCCAGTTTCCAGTAGGTGGCATAGTCTGTGTGTCTAGTACTTCATGAGATGGCTCTAGCACTAAAGCCAACCTTGAAAGGCCATTCATCTTGCTAACTATTCACTTGTTCACAGTTCCTAGTGGGCTTCGTTGGATTTAATGTCTTCTGAGAAAGTGCAAACGTTTTACAGTGAAGAGAATGAAAAACATATAAATTCTAATTCATTAATTAACTCGAATTCTTAAGATAAACGTATAGCCATAGAACAGCTTGAGTATATAGTAGGGAGAACAACATAAAAAATAGCTATGTGCTAGACAGTACCATCAGCACCATTGATATGGTGACTAAGGCAGTGTTCACCTTGTTCATGTTAGTGGCCTAATGCAGCAACCATTTTATTGCACAGTTCTGGAATAAAGGCAGGGCTCAGCTGGGTGGTTTTTTGATCAGCACAAATCCCTCAGCAGTATTTGGTTGGTGCTTCGATGGCCTGGAGGACCTGCCACAAGTTCCTTCATACATCCTCCTGCAGGGCTGGCTGCAAGGTTAGCCTCACCTGTTCCTTTTAACCGAAGAACCCACACATGGCCTCACCAGCATGGCAATCTCAAGGTGATTGAATTTTTAAAAAAAATTTTTTTGAAACAGGGTCTCACTATGCAGTTCAGGCTGGCCTTCAGCTCACTTTTGTAGCCCAGGCTGGTCTCAAACTCACAATGATCCTCCTGCCTCAGCCTCCCAAGTGCTGGCATTACAGGCATGTGCTACCACACCTGGCTCTGCTTTTATTTTTAAATATATTTTTAACTGACAAATTGCAACTGTATGTACTTTATGGGGACAGTATGACATTTCAATAATATGCACAATATGTAGTGATCAGATGGAGGTAATTGGCATATGTATTGCTTCAGGTACTTATCATTTCTTTAAATGGCAGCTTAGGGCTCCAAGTGCTAGTGTTACAGTGACCAAGATGGAAGGGCCTGAGCCATTTGTGACACATCCTCATAAGTCCCAGAACAGCACTTCTACTGCATTATCCTACTCACACAAATCACTGAAGGCCAAGCCAGATTCAACAGACCCAAAATTACACCTCTCAATGTAGGAAGCACAAAGACTTGGTGAGTGAACAGCTTCAGCAAATAGCTACCCTTAAGCAGAATGCATGACTATGGAGCATGAAACAGACAGGGCAACAAATCAACCCGAAGTTCAGCCTACCTTGAATGCATGGCTAGAAAGCCTATGAAGAAGTCAGGACCTGTTGACTAATCAACAGAGGAGCTGGGGTTTTTCTCATGCTCTCTCCTGATAGGCTTCTGTGACGCCCTTTAACCTCCTGAACAGCATTCCACATCATGCCAGAAAACAGCTAGCTTTGCTGGTAAACACTCCAGAGCAGGATGCAGAACACAGCCTCATATCTGCACATACCTGGCTCCATCACTTTGCTTAGTTCAAATCTAACTATCTGACTGAACTAAGTTGCTGCAAGCACTAAGTATATGGGTTCATTAGGTCAGAACTAGCAATTTGTCTTACTATCTGCCTGGACTTTTCCATTTGGCTTCATCTTACCAACTGTTACTTAGCCTTTTAAATTCAGTGTGAGGAGCTGCTTACTGGAAAACTTCTTGACTGTCTTCATTTCACTTGGATTTAGATGCTTTCCCTGAACTCCCTCAGTCTTCTCTACTCCAAGCTTATCTCCATCATCTCCACGCTTTCATATTTTATTGTAATCCCTGATTTATTTGGTTTTTCAGCTACCTCCACAAAGAGATAGATTGCTAATCCAACAGATACATCTGTAATTGCAATGTTAGCTATATACCATGACCTTTCTAAGACAGATACAGATGCTGGGGTGAGTCAGACTAACACAATCACTCCCTATACATCTTCAAGCCTGGTAGCAAAGCAAATATTGAGTCATTATGAGTTTGAGTGTTCTAAAAAAGTGCCTGATTCTAAATCACATAGGCAGTGATAGCAGCTGTGTAATAGTACCTTTTGCTGCCATGGTTTCTAGTATCTTCCAGGACCTCACTACATGTTTACATTCATAAGTGAATATTGGTAGTACATTCACTGAGTGGATAGTTATGTCAGCTGAATGTCTTTTATCTTATTAAACTCTCCCTAAGATTTTACCAGACTAGGCCATGACATCTTTTGTTAAGAAATAAGGGGACTGAGGGAACATTTGAACCCAGTCCAACCCCTTGAATGCCAGTCAGATTGTGCTAGCCTCTGATCATCCCTGGATCAATCTAATGTCTGGATTGTCGCTGCAAGATGGTGACTCTTAAGAAGTTTTGCTTTTTCTCACTATCAACCTTTGACTCCAGCTATCATGAGCCCTGTTTATGGATAGAGTGTGATTTCCCACTGCTGATTATGTCACATCCTTTGGAATCACTTATGACAACACCTGCCTGAGGCTGTTGGACTTAGAGAAGTCCTGGGTACACATACCTTGCTCTCTGCCATGTTCTTGTGGACCTGTTTCCTTGCAGGCTATCTTTCTAGTGCTTTCCCTGGATAGGGTAAGAATCTGAGATCTCAGATTCTTGTAACAAAAAACATGTGTTTGGAATCAAACCTAATGGATTTTGAAGGAACTCATCCACTTGCTCTATTCTTCAGAGTCTAATTTTCTCATCTTTAAAAACGTGGATGATAATCATGACCTTGTAGGGTTAAGTATAGCATCTACTGTGTAATTGCTGAGAAAATGCTGGTTCTTTCCCATATTCCATCATAGTGTATTGACTTTTATTTTCAAAGCAGAAGTTATTGATTCCCTTTCCCTCTAGTACATCATTTATTTTGCAGTGTTTTTCTAGGTAGGGATGGTAGTAGTCTCAGGGTCTGGTTTTCACCATACGATTATCTGAGATTCTGGACTCTGGTCACATGGCTGTCTGGCTTCTTCACCTGGAATATCCAGGCTCCATGGCCTCTAGGATAGTCGCTTTACTCTAGCTGTAAATTTTTCTTGCAACCCTAGCTATGTGCTAAAATAGAAGAAAAGTGCAAAGTAGAGAGAGAATATCTCAGACGGGATACTTTTAGCAGCTGTCATACTCTCTCTGCCCTGTCCCACCACTTTCATCCCTGATTTTTTGGCATGAAGCAGTGAATTTCTGTGACATATAATATCACTGTATCTGTCAGCTTTTCCATTGCTGGGTATAATAGTTAACACCCCCAATTTAAAAGAAGACATTTTTATCAGGCTTGTTTTCAGTTCATGATTGGCTGGCCCTGAGGCAGAAACATTGTAGGAGAAAGACATGGAGGAGCAAAGCTGCTTGGTTCATGGCATCTGGGAAACAGTGCCATAGGAAACCAGATACAGTACCCAAGGCCATGGCTCCATGACTCAACCAGACACAGAAGTGTGCTTTCCTAGTTTATTCAGAATTTCTTCAATGACTTTTTATTATTTGTTTAGTGGTACTAGGGATGGAATTCAAGACCTTGTCCTTATCAGGCAGGCACTTATGCTGCTGAGCTATATCCCTCCCCAGAATTTCTCCAATGATTTATAGCTAGTGGCACTGTTTAGGGGTACTTAGATCTTGAAGATGTTAAACTAACAAGTTGAATTCATAGCTGAATGGGCTGTGAGATGGAACCTTGTTGGAAGACATGGGCAGCAGAGGACATGCCTTTGAAGGCTTATATTACCCTCAGCCTCTTTCCTCTCCCTCTGCTTCATCCCTACCATGAAGTGAACAGCTTTGCTCTTTCCCACCTTCTGCCACAATGTATTACCTTGCTGTAAATCCAGAAACAACCCAGTGACCATGGATTAGAACCCTTGACATTGAGCCAAAATAAACCTCTGCTTCTGTATTAGGTATTTGGCCACAGTGATGGAAAGTTGATCAAAATAGTGTGTAAGTCGGAGGAGAACAGAGACAGAAAAATCTAGGAAAATGGAGTATTATAGAGCTCCAATGAGAGTTTTGCAAAGCTACATCATGGTACACTGACTGCAGGGAAACTTGCAGAGCTTTAGGTACATACCATGCACAGGATAAGGAAAGTAGTGATGTTGGAATCCAGCCATTCTCCCCTAAGTGCCAAGGAGAGGTGGATCAGCTCTCCTTTGTTCTAGATCCTCAGATTTCATAGGCATTAAGAGTCCACAATCCTGCTCTCATTTATAGAAATTATGTTTCAATGTAATGGACTAAGTACTACTCTGCACTTTAACAGACATCACAAAGAACTGTGCATTTTCCTGCTCCTCCCCAAACGCTGGCATGTCCTGCCCAGTATGTAGTCCAAGGTTGTGTTTGTAGGTTGCCAACTGTATAACACTCTTAGTAGTCCCCAAACACCAAGTCAGCTGAAGGGAATGTTGAAGGGATAGTTTATGAATACTAAACACAGAAAGTACTGTTCGCATTTTGGTAAGGCCATTCTTTGCTGTAGGTGGTCCTGTGCAATAGGAGATATAGCTCATTCATGGTTCCCATTCACTAGATTTTCATAGCATCCTCCAGTCATTCTGGTGAGCAATTAAGATATCACCCCATTTACTTCCTCATGCTTCTTAGGGAAGCAGTGTTACCCCTACTGAGAACCACTGACACTGTAGCCTCTTCATTTTATGTGGAAAGAAAATGAGTCCCTTAGCAGAGGGAAGAGTTTGTAGTCTTACAGTGGGTTGTTCTAATAATAGTGTGCTCTCAAGTCAGATCTCCTCCATCCTGCATTTCTATAACTGTTGAGGTACCTGAATGTAGGCTTGCCTCCCCAGCTGGAGGGCAAGCTTTGTTAGAAACAACAGACATCTCACATAACAGGCCCCTTGTAGATACTCACTGAGCTGAACAGAACTATAAAATGATCTTATATATGGCTCCTTACAAATGAACAAGGTTTAGAATCCCTTCCTAAGCAGCGAGTCTTATTTCAAGAGTGAATGGATTATTTGTTTAGACTTTGGAGAGAAGCATTAGCTTATTAGCATAAAAACATTGTTCTGGACTCTGATTCCCACTACAGGCCAAGAAGGCAGGGAATTTTGTCTTTGCTCATTGTTTATCTTCAGCTCCTTGAATGATACTCAGTGTATAGTTAGACACTCAATACTTATTGATGGTGGAATGACTCACTTTATATATGTAAAAGGTAGTTTACTTTCTTCAGATAAGGGTAGAAGAAGCAAAGGTTTGCAAAGGTTTTGTCCCACTGAAAAGTAAAAAGTGACTATGTGTTTCAAGATAATGTACTTTTAAAGGATAGTTTTTCCTAAAAGCCAAAGGTTATTTGCCATCTACTAAGGGAATAGAGACTGTCCTCTTTTGGAGCCTACAGTGACAGATGCTCATGGCTGGGGGGTAGTCTTTAGAGAGAGACTGTTGGTACTGTTACTCAGTGTACGGTCCCTGTCTCTGTCCTGTTTAGTCTTGTTGAAAGTGACATAGAGAGACTAGTGATGGCCAAGACTCTCACATGGCAGGGAAGTGGGCAGTCAAGTGAATGCATTGGCTCACAGAGTTACTCTCAGACAGCAACAGAGGACCAAATAAAAGAGGGAAGAAATAGTGATTTCTAAACCTCAATGAACCACACAAAGGTGACTACTTCAATAGCAGCAAGTGCGAAAAGGCCTTCAGCATTCGAGTGATGCAAAGATCAACAATATCCAATAGACTGATGCTTCTGTTCCAGAGGACTGATGTGACGTCGAACCCCCTCTTTAGGTCTAGTAGTTAGAGTGCAGGAAACAGTCGTCCATGCTTGCATGCACTCATCGGTGTCATACTTATGTGTATGGCATGGATTATAGGGACATTAGACAAGCCCAAGCCCAGTAGAACATGAACTGGTTGTAGAAGGCTTTGTGACTCACTTGTATAGGGAACAGTGGAAATAACTGGAAATAATTCACTTGGGTAAGAGAGACATGTGATCATGATTATGGCAACTTGCAAAGATTTAAAGAGCTGACAGCTTGGTTCTGCATATGCCCTGCAAAGGGAATAAAGGCCAATGGATTAAAATGCCTGCAAATCAGAATAGTGGCCCAACATTAGGAAAACTTTGTAATGACATTGTGTTATCCAGCAGTGAAATGGGCTGGTTCATTGAGTAGTAAGCTCCTTGCCATTGGAAAAGCTTAAATAACAGTTGGCTGGCTATGTGAGAGAGAAGCCAAAGTTTTAAACTTTGGTGGAATTGAACTTTATGGCTTTCAAGCTCCTAATCAAGCCTAAACACAGTTTGTGAGTTTGGGATTTTTTTTTAGGTGACAGGTGAATCCAATTTAGTGTATATGCATAAAGTAACTGTCACTGCATTATTTAGCGCCTCAGAATTCATTGCTATTGAATCAGTTTGTTTAGTTAATTTTATCAAAGCTTTTACATGAACATATGCTTAACATGTACTAAGGAGCAGCCCCTCTGCTACAAACCCCCATGTGCCTCCTGTCTTACCTTCTGCTCAACCATGCATCCTTTTCCATCTCTGTAGGTAGGCAGGTCAGGCTTGCCCAGGGAAAATTTGCAGCAAGATAGAATGAGGACAAATAGGCACCAGTGGTTTGAGCAGCACTGTTTTCATGGTCAAGATTAAGTTGCGGGTCCTTATCTTGATTTCTGATCGGCTGTATTTTCTTAGGTCAAAACAGCCTTGCTGTAATACTGAGATGTTCTTTGGCATCTTGTGCTGCTCTTTCAATATTTTTGCTATTTGTACTTGCTGCCTTGTGTTATTTTGCTATCCTCTTTTTGTGCAAATAAGACCCACATGAGAAAAAAAAAAAAAGAAAAAGAAAACAAATTATGTTTAGTGAAACTCAAGCCCCTTTCTCCTAACTGACCCTGCATCCCCCCGGGTCCTCCGGAGGACATGACAACAACCCTGTGGATCATTTTAGAGTGAGACTGTGCAACACAAGCCTAAGTGCAGATAGATGCATGGTCTTGGGCCCTCCCATTTGGCTCTGCCTACCAGTTTATGTGTTCTTTTCCATATTGCTAGCTCCTCTCTGCTATTTCTCACTTGCTTTCAACTTGCCATCTTGACCTGGCAAAATGCTCTTTTGGAGCAGTGAAAAGTAGAACTCATCAGTTAGAAAGAGAAAAGCATTTCTAGTTTCTATTTTCTAGCTTTGCAAAATTAAATTATGCCTATTCATCTGCTCCCAACTCACTATACTGCACAAGCAAGCCATTTGCATCTTTGTTCACAACATCTTTCTCATTAGGCTGCTGTGGCAACTGATGTTTTAAGATTCCCAGAAAAAGTTATAATAATAAAACCTTTCTATCCTAAGCATCTACAAATTGAACTGAGACCAAAGCATAAAGTAGTATTATTAAAGTTTACAAAGTCAGCATTGCCCCATTGAAGATTTAAACTCTGTTGGTTGGGAATTCATTCAGGGCATATTTGCATTCCATTGTTTCTAGAAATAACTAAATCTCCATTTCACCTCATGCATTTCTACAGACCTATGGTGTTGAGGTATCTAGGAATGTGATGAAAGGGAAGGAAAGTCTATAGAACTTTATTTATTTATTTATTTATTTTTTGTCTTTTTGAGACAGGGTCTCACTATGCAGTTCAGGCTGGCCTTGCGCTCACTTTTGTAGCCCAGGCTGGTCTCGAATTCGCACCGATCCTCCTGCCTCAGCCTCCCGAGTGCTGGGATTACAGGCATGCACCACCACGCCCAGCTAGAACTTTAGAAATAGAAGGAGCTTCAATAATCAGCTAGTATAAAAAAGAAAGGGGAAAAGAAAAAAAAGTAATGTTGATTGAATGTGTTCATGTTTAATTGTTTGATCAATCTTATATACCTATATCAATTAATCTAAACTGATCTGATGATGAAAATATGTAATATAACCATTGTTAAATTTAAACAATAAAATATTAAATCATAAAAATAATCAGCTAGTAGAGGCTAAGTATATTTGGATATGTCCATGTCAATGGCTGTCTGGCCTTTATTGTGAGTACCTCAACTGACAAAGGGCTCATTGTATCTCACAGCACCTTATTCCATCTTCAGGCTGCTTTTTTACAAAGTTCTTTAAGTGGCACAAAAGCACATTAATTGGTATCCTGTACCACTTGATTCTAGGTTAAACTTCTTTGTGTGTACAGGCAACAGCAAGTCATTTGCTAGTTGGAAAACTCTTCACACACTTAAAATACATTCTTATCTAGTGTGTTATGTCTTCTCTTGTGCATAATGAGCATTGTAAGTTCCTTCAGTGCCATCAGGTAACATTCTTACCCACCCCTGAACCATGAGGATACAAAAAGTTTCCTGTGGAGTAGCACAAGTCAGCTTCTTTTGTAACTTATTGGTTCCAAATGCATTGAATGAGATATGGAAAAGGGACCTCAAATTAAAAGCAACTAGAATAGTAATCACACTTGAAGTATTTGTGAACAGGAGGATAAAGCCTGGTTTCGTAACACAGCTGGAAGAACTGAAGTCTTTACTGAGGCTGGCACCCAGGATCATGGACATCAGGAAACTGGGGCTGAAACCTTTTCTTGACTTGCAGATTGTAAAATGTTCAGAGACCATGGATTCTGCAGTAGGAGTGGCCTCTAGTGATCACCTAGTCCAATTCCACCATTTTATACATGGGGAGATATAAATTTAACTTGGCAAGGATGCAGTGTCTCACAGATGTGGCAGAAAAAAAAGTAATCCACGGCTTTTTATTCCCAGGTTAGTGTTTTTCTACACATTTCCTTAAGAAGGGATACAAGTGAGAAGCAGCTAATAAAGAGTATCCTTTAACCAGCTTCTATCTTCATAAACAAATTATATTTAACTAGTATAGTTCAAAAAGTATGAAATTATGTAAAAAATTTCTCAAGATCTTGAATTGACCTCTAAAGAACTCTTACCACACTTACCAAAAACTTAATGGTTCACGTCTTTTGGAGTTTTGAATTGATGTGAATGTTAGAGAGGATTAAGTCACCAATATTGCAAGGGATTTTTACAGTGAGCATACTAATGATGTGGGTACAGAATGGAAACATAAACCATTCAAATTAGAATAGAAATATTGACCAATGACACATATTATATGATACAATGCCGATGTCATACAATAATATTGCAACATTGGTACAGTACAAAGTCAAAAAGACTGAATTCTTACTGACAGGTGCACAGTCTGGTGTTGTAAATGTTAGAAATACGGATGCCAAGGTATGGGAGATGTGGTGCACACTGTACAGACATACAGTGGACATTTCTTATATAAAAAAGACTATCAATCTCTAAATTTCACATTTATTTAGTCCCCAAAAGGTCACAGTAGAGGATCTCCCACGAGTCTCAGTTGCTAACAAGCTGTATGCTTCCAAGTAGAAATGACACTGCTTGAGCTGAGTGACTGGATTCATGTGAGGATGACCTATGCTTGCCTCTGTCTCTGCAAAAGCCTGTCAAAGAGTTATGTGAAAACTCAGGTATTTGACTGAATAAATGTCTTCAAGCTTTAAAATATACTGATTTGTCAAACTTAGATGAGTGGAGCACCATGCATAAACATAGAGTCATTTTAGTGGAGTCGCTAGCATGTTGGTCAAGCAGGTATGCATCAAACTCCAATAGTCAGAGAATCATGGACCATTTGTATGTGCAGTATGCTTCTGTCAGTGACCTGCTACTATCTGAACTCATAATTTCTGTACAAAACCAGTATCAATTTGAGTATGCATGAATGCAACAACTTCAGTAGGTGTGTGTGAATGATTTTTGATGAGTCCATTTAAGCTCAAACATAGATCTTATTTTCCAGAAAGTATGTACCCATAAATCATTACATATTTGAAGAGAGAAAATTAAAGTTTGAGAGAAGGGATCATAGAAAACCGGCTAATGCCCTTTTAAAAATGGAGCTAGCTCTACTTTTGAATCCTGTAAGACAGCATGCCATTATAAATCCATGTCATAATTTACACTATATTGATTTTATCGTCACAACTTTGGAAATGCTTATCATGTATATTTATGATGGCCCATAAATGTTCAGAATAACATTTATGGACCAAGTCACTTTCAGAGGTAAGGAAATAGACTGTGTAGAGAGTTTAGATAGCAGTAATTGCCCCCATGTGTAGACCTAAGAAATATGCCCAAACTTCTCTGGAAACTGGATTAAAGAAGCCCTTAAATAATAGAAGTTGAAAATGGAAATTATAAAACGGAAAACAGTACAGTCCAAACTAATAATTCCATTCAAAAGCCCTGGTTTTTTAGGACCTCTGTATGGTAGGCATCAGGATTGACTGGGTGAACATGTCTTGGCATATTAGCATGCCCCAAATGCGTAAGTTCATTATAGATCTGAAATTACTCACCTTCAGTCAATACCTTGGGACTCAGCGCTGTCAGGGAGTCAATAAGACATCCAACCCACAGTATTTAAGAAGCCTTGCCCCTGAGAGTGGGTGGAGGAAAACAAGACTATTTGGCTCCCATTTTCTTTGTCCTGCATTAATAATAAAGTACAAAGTTGGCTAGAATCAGTGTTAGACTTGCTCACAACTGCTGAACTCTGATTTAACCAGATGCCATATCTATAGCAACAGGATAATATTGGAATTTTGAGATTAACATGCTACTAAAATCTGCTAAACATAACACATTTTGTAGTGGGGTACACATTGTAGGTATTTCCTTTATTTTTAAAATGACACGCAAGTCAGACTTTGGAAAGAAAATTAATTTATTATATGTGGTGGCTGTTGAAGAAGTCTCCCTAACTTCTGATCTACAGCTATAAAAGTGTGTTTTGAAATGAAATGAGATAAATCATCTTGATTGCCCAAGGTATGGGTGGAAATTGGACTGTCATAAAGCCATCTTCAAATTTGTGTGGGTGTTGAAACATTTGTCTTTGCAGTTTAGTGGAAAGAGCCTTGGGCCGGGTTTAGGAAACCTAAATTTCAGCTTCTATGATTAAATCATTGAGTGACTTGTAGACAGATCTCAGTACACATACCCCTTTTCTAATGCTAGGCTTTGAATTCATCTGCTTTCTTGGGACTCTAAAATAGAATTATGTTTCCTCTTGCTGGTTCTCTGGAGCGTACGTCCACCTTTTAGAATGAGGAAGTCACCCACATCCCAGGAGCCGGGGATCAGAGACCGGGGTGTCAAGTCAAACATACAGTGGTTTCCCTACAGACTTTCTACCAGTTAGGGAAGTGATCTCTCTACTCCAGAACCCCTACATGGGCTTAATGGCTTTATGTTTCTCTATCCTCCTTTCCTCACAATTGGAGTAAAAAAAATAAACATGACTCTCCAATTTAAACACCGCTCTCCACTTTCCCACACCCATCAAGGCTTAGGCTCCATCTGGGGGGAGGTCATTGATTCAACATAATTACAAGTGCATGTCAGACTCTTTGCCTTAGTGTTAATAGATAATCGCCACCTTTAGGTGACTGGCATGTCTTCACTCCCACATCCAGGGGCTCACTGCCTGTCTGAGACCACTCTTTTTTACCAGAAAATGTATGTCCCTACCTTCAATCCATACATGGTGTTTTGGTCTGTTGAGAAAAGGAATTCACTTGCTTTTTACATTCTTGCAATTTGGACTTGGCCATTGCCAGAACACCCTGGGCTTTCCCATCTGCCTGTCTACAGAGACATCTGTGTGTGGCTTATATCTGAAACTCCAGGATGCCTCAGAGCCTGCCACCTGCATAGCTCTTTGTTCCTCACTGTAGTTGCTGCCTGCATTGCTTGGACCTCTGTCTACTAGTATGTGTCACCAGAGCCTGTTAATGTCTGCTTCTTCTGCTCTGTGGTCATTTCTGTCCCTCATGTCTCAGCCTTTATAATGCAGATAGTTAGCCTCACTTATCACCTTCTCCTAGAGATACTCATCTCAAAGCTGTCATCACTCTGCCTGGTGTCTTGTTTCTGAGGCTCCCTAGGCTGGTCTGTTCCAGTTCACCCAAGTTCTAGTTGTAGCATACATGGACCCAGCTCTGGGTGCCCACCTCTCAGGATGGAAGGTCTTCATTCAGACTCATAGTAGACCACTTAACAAAGAGCTTTATGTAGCATTTGCAAATATGGTCTTGTAGGCTAAATTTGACTTAAGCTTCTAAGATGGATGGTGGAGAATTTTTTCTCTGCTGTATAATGTAGGGAGCAGGATGCTGTTGAGAATTTTTGAACCAGCAAGAGATAATTAGTTGAAAATTGGGAAATGCTGTTGTGATCATTTTGGATGCAAAGTTACATATAATTATTGTTGAAACATTATTACTAATAACATTGTTACTAGTAGTCAGATCAGGAGTATTTAACTCCTCACAAAGGTGCTTTTGGCTTAATGAATGAACCCAGAGATCTAGGTTTGCACCATGGGAGTGCATATTGGCTAGCTATGCGCCCTCATGCTAAGGGATTACTCCTTTGCAACCTCAATTTCCTCATCCACAAAATGAGGCTTTGTGAAGATGTTATCTTTGCTTATCTATAAGTTCTTGGGTAGCATCACAAAATATGAACTTGTGGGTAGTAGTCATAAGCATTTTAAAAAATGTAACACATTTTATAGGTTATACAGTGTTCCTTCCCAGATGGGCAGGGCTCAGAGACAAGGAATTTTGCCTACTGTTGGCAGACAGAAAAGACTGCAATCCATATCTGGAAACCACAGGTGAGAAGGAAGGTAACGAAGTTGGTATGGAGCTAGATGAGACTGGGTAGACAGTATAAAAAGCCAAGAGTTTTAGGGAGCCGGCAGATTTGATGCAAGAGGAAGTTGGAAGGAAAGGAATTTCCTGAGTGGAGAAGCATTTCCTGAGCTACAGTACAGGGGCCACTGGCTTCTATGTGTTTGGCATCTACTGTTGTTAGTTTCACAGCTTAGACTTAAGCTATACTGGAAGCAGTGAAAGGGTAGAAGAGAAGATCCAATGTAAGGGACTATTTTTGTAAGGTCTGACAGGATTTATAGCCCAGGCAAAGGGTACAAAGCCAGTGTCAGCTGTCCAAGGCAAAACTCAGTTCAAAGGAGAATGGTTAAGTGGCCTGCATGTTCTGCAAAGGCAGCCAGTATTTGGGTGTGGTGATAGTTAATTTTATTTGTCAACTTGGTTAGACTATGACACCAATTGTTTGGTCAAGCCCTGTTGTGAATGTTGCTGAGAATATAGATTTTAGATGACATTACCATTTAAAGTCTGTAGGCTTGGAGTAAAGCATATCACCCTGCATAATGTGGGTGGGCCTCATCTAATCAGTTGAAGAACCTGAAGTCAAAGACTGAGGTTTCCTAAATAAAAAGGAATTCATCTTCAAAACTGTAACATAGAGGCCCTGTTTGAGTTTCTGGGTTGCCTGGCCTGCCTATAGACTTGGAACTCAAGACTACAGTGTCAAGTTTTTACCAGAAGTTTCAGTCTACCATCTCACGTAATAAATTTCAAACTTGTCAACCCCCGTAATCACAAGAGCCAAAACATAATTCACATATACACAAAAGACGGATTGTTGTTACTCTCCTTACTTCCCACCATTCCTGCTACTTTCTGAAGCAGTTTCCACAGTTCTCACATTGCTTGCTTCGAAATCCTGAATTAATTAGAAATGTAGTTTACATTTCATGGTCGTTTTGTGTTTGTGAAAGATCCAGAAGTGCCAGATTCTGCAAATAAGGTAGCTGAGGACACACTATCATGTTTTCAGGAGCCCTCCTTTCTGTTGGGTAGCACTTAGCAGCAGCATTCCCTGGATGTGTATTACACCTCATAGAGACACTAAGGAAAGAGGGCTTCCAGAAGCATTCCAGAAAGTAGCTAGGGGTTTCTCTTATATGAGAAGCTCAAAGTCCAAGTGAAGAGCAACATAAAAGCTAAATAATAGCAAATAAAAAAGTAGATATTTCTTAGGGAGGAAAGGGATCAAGAGAAGGAGAGGGAGGGAAGGGATAGGAAATGAAAGAAGGGGGTGAGATGTGTTATTCACAAGTGTCAAGTTCCCACAAAGAATGTAGACATTGTGTACTGCAAATATACACTAATAAAAGGAAAGAAAGAGAAATGCTGACTGACTGATGGGATAACTATGTATCAAACAAGGGAAAGAATTTTCAGTAAGATTTATGGCAATATATCTTTTAATGTCATTAATGCATTTTCAAAGTTCCAACATTCACATCTCGTATGCACACATACACAAACTATGGTTTGGACACTTTTCCCTCTGAAAATCATGTTGAAATTTGATTACCATTATGACAGTGCTAGGAAGTAGGGTGCTCTGAGAGGTAATTTGGTTGTGAGGTCTCTACTGTCTTTAGTGAATCAACAGTACTACTATGATAGGAGTGGTTTTATTGTAAAAGAGCTAGTGTGGCCTCCTTTTCCTGACTCGCTTGGTTCTTGTATTCTTGGTTTTTCTGCCATGTCAACAATACTGCTTTTCCCTTCTGGAGGATGATTGGCCAAGATGCTATCATGGCAGTGGGACTGGGCCCTTACTACTTACCAAAGCCACAGCACCTAGGTCTTGGACTTCCCAGACTCCAGAACTGAGAGATCAATTTTTGTTCTTTATAAATTATCCAGCCTGTGGCAGTCTGTTGTAGCAGCATAGAACATAGTAAGACAGTAGATATACATGTGTGTGCCTCCTATGGTTTCATTTACCTGAAGAATCCTGACAGCAATAGACATCATGAAGGTGGCCATCTGGCTTTGAGAAGCCCAAGAGTAGGATTATGGAGATCCTTACTTGAGCCATCATTTAGGAGGTTTTTTCCTCAGGAAAGCTGTCACTTGGTCACAAAGCATTACGTGAATAAAGCTCATGTGATAATACTTCATGATTGATGACTATGTCTAGAAAGTAAGTGTACATTGTGCCATGGAAACTGTCACAAGGGACGGTGACTAAGATTCCCGAGCTGTTAATCCAGAGCTTGCATGGAAGGCCCTCAACCTTCTGTCAGAGAAGTTTTAATTCCCCAAGGAGAGCCCTATTACCTGGGCCTCTTCTGTTGTTGTGGGGATCTAGCTAGAGAAGGCCTCCTGCTATCACGTTGAGAAAGGTGTCAAGAACTTCTGAGTGTCTTCAGACTTAAAAGAGCCACTGCCATTGAAATTAGGCTTGCATCTCATTCAGCTTCTCATTGCACAGATGGGTAGAGTGAACTCGAGAGGGGAGGGCCCACCTTCTTGGACCATACAGGAAATTGGTAGCACAGCCAGGCCTAGCAGGCTAATTCCTGGAAGTAACTAAGGAAGAGAAAAATGGGAAAGAAAGAGGTAGATTCTTTGATAAAGAGAAATCCAGGTTGCCATTGTACTTTTTTGTGGGAAAGCTATTTGGTAATTGTCCAATAAATAAAGTATATTATTTCCCATTGCTAGATAGAAAGGAGAAAAATTGGGGATTCTGAAAAATAAAATAGACAACATATTTATAGAGACTCCCTTGCTGCTAAATCACAAACTTGAAAATGATTGGTGTAGATAGCCTTCTTTGATGTAACTCTTCTGTAGATTTCTCTAGTGACAAGAAAGCCATTGCACTCATTCCAACCACCTTGGCCAAAGAGTATTTATCCTTGTTAAAATAAAAAAGTAGTCTGTGCTTACTGCAGGCCCAGAATTGCTGACTTTTCCTTCTATTTGTTCAGGAGTTTCTTACCTACCATGAGCATAATAAATTAAGCAATGAGAGTGGCACATGGGTTTCTTTGTTTTTACTTGATTCTGATAGCTTCATCCATTAAACTTTCAGTAAAGGTATAATTCTTTGCAGAAATATAACTTCAAAAACATTCTGGAAATTCATAATTGACTATGTCAAGATGAATCATTAATGGTGACCTTTTCCTGTGCATTCAGTGTTTCTGATATGTGTCTATGTTTTCCATTTAGGATATATTAGAGTAAATTCCCCATGTACATCACTGAGAGGGTTTATATGGGATTAAGGCCTATCTAAGAGAGCAAAGATAACCTATTAGAGCGTTTTATCTTTAATTTCTGCTGCCCTTCGCAGAACAGCATTTCATGGTAAACTGCCATATTTGGGAACACAGTATTCTGTGGCTTACCTGTCAATTGTTTCAGAGTAATTTCCACAGAGCCCCTGGACTGCTGACTGGAATGTATCCTATGACAAGACATCTCTCATGGCTGGGAGGTAAAGTTTAACCTCTGCACTGCGCCTCCTCTGTTTAGAGCATGGCAGATCTCTGATCAGCACTATAAAGATCCTCCTATAGACATGCTCTCACAGACATGCAGACAAAATTTTCAAATCACATTGGAATACTTGACAGCAGGCACTCCTTGAGTGGGCAAGGTGCTTGTCAACTTCTTCTGACTTTTTCTCTCTTTTGAAACAGTGAAAACTATTCCAAATTGCTTCTGTGATCTCACTGCTCTCCCATGTTATTCCTTTTTTAATAAACTTTTCTCCATTTGCATTTATCAACTGATGATGTGAGTGGGTGATGTTCTTCCCTTCAAGTATTTCCTGGGTCCTACTTTGTGCAAAACACTCTGCAACATGCTGCATTTTTAGAGTTACTCTTCTCTGCTGTTGTACCTTTTTAAATTATAAGAGTCATATATATTCATGGTAAAAATGCAAACAGCACAAAAGAATGTAAAATGAAAAGAAAAATCTCTTCCCAGTTCAAGCTCATAAGCATAATATCAGCAGCATTTTCCTGTGTAGCATTCTAGAAATGTTCTATGGGCATATAAGTGTGTGTGCATATGTCTATACACCAGTACACAAATATGCATCAGTACATACATTTATCTACTTATATATGCTTTTTTCATGAAACAGATTGGAATATGCTAGACATAGTTGTGTACAAACACTTCCATGTGTATACTGATGTACTTCCCATGTCACAGCATATGACCCTACTAATGTTATTAAAGTCTGCATAGTTGAATGTAACTTTAGGGAAACCCTGAGATTCCCGCATATAGTACTGAAGAGAAACCATTTCATGTATTTAAACTTGATTTGACCAGCATCCAGGCCTAGGCCCACCTCGTGATTGAGACCAGCCTGAGCCAATGGAAAACTCTTGACCCAGCAATGAGACCCAGCATGTGATGTAGACCACCCGGGGCCCTGCAGGAAACTCATTCAACCCATCAACCAGGCCCACTGAATGAGTAAGACCACCCTGGTCCAGCAGAAACTCATCTGACCCAGCAATCAGGCCCCACACGCCCAGTCTGGAAAACTGGTGTAAAACTCCCTGCAGAAAGACTAGAGAATAGAACCACCCAGCTGATCCAGGAGCAGAACGTCTTGCCAGAGTGGCACAACAGGTTTGCCTCCAAGGGCTGCGACAGGAAGAAGTGGAGCTCAGAAGCCAGGCCCAAGCCACATGCACCTGGACAACTTTCAACTTGGTAGATCTGGGCCTTGTGCTCAGGTAAGAACTCTACCAAGGCTCTAAACCAAAAGTCAGAAAGCAGGGCTATACAAAATGACAAAGAGAAGGAGTAAAATGTGTTCTCAGGCCCCAAGCCCACCCAGAACACAGGAGACAATAGCATAAAATAAAGTGGAAATCACACACCAGAAATCTCTGCAATAATAGCATCTGAAGTAAAGAAACAACTGCACAAAGGCATAGAGGAAATCAAATCAGAAATAATTTTTGAAGTAAAAGAAATATCACCGATAATAAAAGAAATACTAAGTGCTCCTAAAGACAATGATTAAAAACTAGAGGAGAATAGAAAAATGGTGGAATCCTTGAATGAACAATGTAGGAAAGTAATAGATTGTATGGAGAAGATTCAAAGTGCTATACAGGAACTTAAAACCTCTCTCACAAGCTGACAAAAGCAATGAAAGTGAAAGTAGACTTTCAGACCTTAAAGACACAATCGCAGCTAGTAAAGAGGTAAGAAAAGATCTCTTAATAACAACTAGGATGCCAGAAAAAATTCAACATCTGCAAGATGATGCAGAGATGAACAAAGTAAGACTAATAGGCACCAATGAGAAAGAAGGAGTCTGTAGGAATGCTGTGAAAAGAATACGGGCAGAAGTAATAGCAGAAAACTTCTCAAATATGGGGAAAGAATTTGACATTCAGTAACTGCAGCATATAGAACTCCAAATAACATCCACCCAATTAAAACCACACGCAGACATACAATAATCAAGATCCCAGAAATTCAGCACAGGAATGATATACTAAAAGCTGCTAGAGAAAAGGAACAGATCACATTTAAAGGAAAACCCATTAGAATAACAGCAGATTTCTCTTTACAAACCATCAAGTCAAGAGCATGGAGCAAAATACTTCAAGTCTTGCAAGAAAACAAATTCAATCTCAGACTGCTATACCCTGCAAAACTCTTTTTCAAGTTCAGTGGAACAGTGAAATACTTTTAGGACAAAGAACAACTAAAGAATTGTGTGATGACAAAGCCAACCCTGCATAGTTTATTAAAAAATATTCTAGAGAAGGATCAAAATGACGACAATTTCATGAAGGAGAATGGAAAATAAACACAGGAGAAAACGAAGTATACAAAAGCATTCTTTCAACTATTTTATATACAGAAGTAGAATATGTCCATCAGCATATTTCTACAAATGGACTTCTGCAGCCTATGGGTCGTGATTCTGTTTGGGTCTACAGGGTAGATATTAAAGAAATAGGCCACCAGCTGGGCGTGGTGGCACACACCTGTAATCCCAGCACTCGGGAGGCTGAGGCAGGAGGATCAGTGCGAGTTCGAGACTAGCCTGGGCTACAAAGTGAGCTCAAGGCCAGCCTGAACTGCATAGTGAGACCCTGTCTCAAAAAAGAAAAAAAAAAAAAAAAAAGAAAAAGAAAAAAAGAAAAGAAATAGGCCACCAGTAAGCATTATGTGGACACTGCCCATGTACACAACATGCTAGAACTTTGTGTGATATCCTGTCCCCAAACTGTTACAAGTTCTGGTCATATATTTACCATTCAAGTATTTATGTTATGTTTTGTTCTTAGTAATTCTTTACTATCATGGAAACTTTTTCTGAGTTGATATCTTTGTATATGTTCACCTATTCAGATACTATGCAAGTACACTTAATTGATTAGAGATTCGTAATGATACACAATATTCTGGTCTCTAAATTGGAGTCATTTGATTTGAATTTGAAATATTGTTTTGAAATACTTAATTTAATTATAATTAGTATTTAATTTTCTGAATATTGTTTATACTTTTTGATGATTTGCACTGTATCTGTGACTTACAGCCTACTTATAAGACATGGTATGATATTTTCTCCTAGTATTAAAAACTTTAAAAAGAAGAAAAAAATATATATGTATACAGAAGGATACATATATATATATATAGGATAGATATATTGCTAGTTTGTCTTAGTTTGTGGAGAATAAAGGTTTGTAGTAATATTGTTTAGACAAGAAAAAAAAAGAAATTTATTTAAATTTATTATTCATTCTCCAATTTTCTTTTAATTTTTGTCTATATTGAGGGTACTGCCTATTGATGCATTCTTACACTGGAAGTATTTCAGGGGCTTGTCAATGCTCCAGGGAGATCAAAGTGACCTTCCTTTATTTCCATCTCCAAGCATCATGTGTCCACACTGGCCTTCACTGTCAAGGTAGCTGACACACCAGCCTGCAGTTTGTCCCAATACGTAGTTGGAGAGTGATTTTTTTCTCCTTTGTATGAGTTCTCTCCTTTAGCTTTAGCATATATGTGCTGATTTGACTTCATCAACTTTAAAGATCTTGCTTATTTGTACATGTTTGTCTCTCACTAGTTTTTTTTTTTTTTGTCTTTTTGAGACAGGGTCTCGCTATGCAGTTGAGGCTGGTCCTGCGCTCACTTTTGTAGCCCAGGGTGGTCTCGAACTCGCACCAGTCCTCCTGCCTCAGCCTCCCAAGTGCTGAGATTACAGGCGTGAGCCACCACGCCCGGCTCCCTTGCTCATTCTTATTCTGGCACTTGGTATATATTAAATTTCTGGGCATCATTTCCTTTAATTTTCACAATTAACCTATTAGTGACAAATGTAGCAAAGGAAGTTAAAGATACTGTTCCAAATCACACAGCTAGGACATGGAAGACCAAGAATTTGAATCCAGGACTACCTGACTGTAAAAGCTGTGTGTTTATCCAGTACCTTCTCTAGATTCACTAAATCAGCAAGATTTTCTTGGCCAGTGAGTTATTCATTAACTTTTAGAAGCTTGTGAACCTCTAATGTTAAGCCACAAATATAGCCACTCCCTGAGCATGTGCTTATGCCAGGCTCTGTGCTAGAGGCTGAGGCTGACTTCTCTCATGCTGAATTAGCATTATTATAAAATAGACCACAAGAGGATATTGGCTGAGACAAAATGCTTCCTGCTGATAACTCAAGCTGTAAGGGGATTCCCACATCACAAAGCATACAATCTTTTCTTTGCCATTTTAATTTAATTTATTCTTGTTTTATTAATTTTAATGAGAGATAGCAATGAGACAGTTTCAAAACATGTTAGGACAATTACAATAATTAATACATGGCATATTGTTGTCTTTGTAGTAGTTATTCAGAGTACAACATGCAGACATAATATCTTATCTAAACACTATTATACACAAGATGGTTAAGACAGTGGTCCTAAGCATCTCCATCATGGGCCTGGTAGATAGCTCAGTGGAATAAGCACTTGCCTGGGCAAGCACAGGGTCCTGAGTTCAATCATCGGTACCACACACACAAAAGACAGAGAGAGGAAGAGAGAGAGAGAGAGAGAGAGAGAGAGAGAGAGAGAGAGAGAGAGAGAGAGAGAGAGAGAGAGAATTTCCATCAGGTTTGAAACTAGGAATTAATTTAATTGGTAGAATTCTCACCCTGTCTACATATGCTGATATTTGTGAACTAAGCAACTACGCTGAGGATAGCAATATGTAATACCATGCTTATAATACCTGTCACTCTGGGTTTCTAAATGTGTACTGCTTCCAATGGCATATCAATTATTGCTCTCTCAAGTAAATGTTTGTTATTTTTTAAAAAAGGCAATAAAAGAAAATAAGAGACAAGAAATATTTTCTGTGTAATGCCATCATGAAGACCTTAGGTAGTATTGGCAGCTATCTAGCATAATTATCTGCATACTCAAAATTAGAACTTAAAGCTGTAATTGATCCAAAACACCAATAAACGAAAAGTAAAATGTTTTATTTGCCATATCACAGTTCTCCAGCTTCCCTATAGGCACTGTCCAATGTGGATATTGATTCTTTGAATTCAGATTTATCTGAATATGACATGTAAGAGAAGAAATATGATAATTAGACAGTTTGCATTGCTGTCTCCTTCTGGTGACCTTCAATCCTGCAACTGCAGCTGCTTTGTCATCATGCTTTGAGGACTGAGAACCTGGATGCCATCATGACTGACTCACTGCATTGGACATTTCTAAATCCCTCAGCATCCAAAAGGAAGGTCACTCTAGATGTCAAGAATGTGAGGCAAATGCTAACCATTTCCTCACTGAGTAGTTGTACAGATGCTTGTTTTTAGGTTTTTGGTTTTATTCTTTTTTTATTTTCCTTCAAGCACTGGAAATTAAGCCTGAAAATCTGCAAAGAGAAAGGCCAAACCAGTAGCAGTTTTCTTGGAATTGTGGGGCATTCCCAATAATAAATGTTTAGATGATATATTTGTTCTACTTCCAAGCCAATTCAGTTCAACAAATATTTGTTGAATGCCTGCTGTGAAAAAGATAAAGATGAACAAGCTATGGCTCTCACCCTCCAGGAGTTCACAATCTAATGGGAAATTGACTTGTACACTGTTAATTCTCATAAGGAGAACACAATGATAAAGGGCTATATATGCAAGTTAAACAAGGTGCTATGGAAGCATCAGAGGAGTAAAAATTCTAATTAGTAAATCTGGAAAGATGTTATTTTATAGAAACATGGAGCCTGCTTTTAAGAGATGATATTATCATAGGAAAACAATTGAGGTAAAAAGTAATTTAGGCTGAGGACCCAGACAGAGCCCATGGATAGAGATTAGTCTGGTTAGTAGAAGAGCAGTACAACTGGAGAGATGTCCCAGTTCATAAGGAATCTTGAACTCTAGGCTAAGCTTGGGTTTGGATCTCTAATTAAGGAGAATACTGGACACCAACTTCTAAAGTCATAGAGTAACTTCTTCCCCGTCATTCCAGCTCCTTGTTCCTTCTCAATCAGTGGTTTTTGTATAGGCAGATCCCTTCTAGTTACATTTATATTCATTTGGTAAAGATTCTCTGTTTGAGGTACTTGACTAAAAATCACACCCAATGAGGTTGATTTAAATGTCTCCAATATATCAACAATGCATTTGATTTCTTTTTCTCTCCAGAATTGTATGTAGCTACTAATACTTTGTATTATAACTGGCTAAGATTACAATCCAGGTTGACTTAACCAGAGTGGCTGTTGATGATCTATGTAGTATTGTGTACAGAATTTGTCGTATTCTGTCATCTGTTCCAATCACCTTGAGCTTCCACCAAAGTTGTCCTCACTATGCCATCAAGTTTCTCTTTACTATCTCTATTTATTATCTTTCTCTGGTATTCTCTAGAAGAATGTCAGATGAAATTATATCAGATGCTTTCGTCTCTAAGATAGGTTAACTTTGTACTATCTTTCAGTACTCACCTTGCCATCCTATCATGAACAGGAATTAGCTTTGTTTGGCATGATTTGTATTTGAAGAATCCATATTGACTACTGTTTATCACTAAGGTTTCCCCTAGATACTCATAAATGACTGCTTTAATAATTGTCCTCACAGCTTACCAGATATTGAAATTAAATTTATGAGTTTAATTCTCTGCATTCCCTAGGGATTTTTTTTTTCAAGAAAAATGAAACAAGGCAGTTTCATGACTCACAGCAAGTTTTGCATAATAGTCAATGGGATAAAGAAAAATTAGCAGAGGAACCAATTTTAGTTTTAGCCTTCCAAGTGATTATTACAAAAATTAACAAAAATCAAAATACTAAAGACATCCTGTGTCCTTTAAAACTACTTATTTATTGCACTCACACATTTTGAAGTGCCATAACAGATGCCTAGAAAATGTTAATCCACTAGTTTATAGTCCTTACTTTGTGCTGGCAACTGGAAATTTGGTCTTTTTTATATTCAAATTGCTACACACTTGAAAAATAGCCCAATAATGGCATTTTTAAAAGGTTATTTTGTAAGTACCATCGTTGGACATATGCCACAGTACTGTTTCAGGCTGCTGAGGCAACCTCCCTGCCACAAACATAATTAACACTTTACAACTTAATGCACTGACCTGAGCCATGGGACTTATCTTCACTCAATGCAGTGCATGTGCCCTGTAAGTAGACTATGAATGAACCATAGCCACCTCTAACTCTTTGCGAATGACTGGCAAGAAATTGAAGGATATTTGAATTTGATAGCAAACAGGAGGATTCTTTTTTTTTTTTTTTCAGAACTGGGGCTTGAACTCAGGTCCTTGAGCTTGCCAGACAAATGCTTATTTTACTGAGCTATCTCCTCAGCTGATGGATTCTTTGGAAGAGAGGAAAAAATAAAACATTGAACACCACTGAAAGCTATAGTGGGGTTTAGGTAAGACTCTGTTTCTAAACCTTAGAATGTGTGAAAGAAGCAGTTGACATGTTAGAGAGGTGATCTCTTTTCTGCGACTGAAGCATTTTAGACCCAGTGAATGACATGCTAATGACACAGTCTCTGGTCTTAATCCTTTATGGGAGGGGTAAAACTTCTTTTCCTTGCTAAGCTGGAGCTAGTCTATTTTCAATGACTTGGCATAGAAGCAAATGAGGTTTAACTGCTATTTTGTTGTGTAATCTTCTTGAATATATATGAATATTTTGGAAGCTATTGACTGGCACCTTTTGCTTTGCTTCTTGTCCTCGCTGTGATATACATGGTTTTGATTTGTATGTGAATGTTTTTATTCCAAAGACCACTCTCCAGGCCATGTGGCAACAAAAGAGAGTGACTGCCCCAATAAAATAGTACTTAGGATGAGCGAACATGCATTAGTTATCTATCAATTTGTAAGAATAGATTGTGTTTCTGATATATCATGGCCTTGCTTCTCCACAATGTGCTTCCAGAAGGGAAAGTCTGTGGTCAACTCCTTAGAGTCTGTGAGTAGAAAGAAAGCCTTGACTTTCAGAAGTTGTTAGATAGCATTTTTAAGAAAACAGTCCCACTTTCAAGAGGTAGAAAAGAGATTCATCCAAGTCTTTGGTGTGGTCTGCTGTCTGGATGAAGCTGTACACAATGATTCTCTCTCTCTCTCTTACACACACACACACACACACACACACACACACACACACACACACACAGAGGAACACACACATTTTTCTTACATTTATCCTGAAAATCAGCTACATAAACCCCTGCCACTCTTCTGAGTAAGCTTCCAGGCACTACCTGCGTGCTGTATTCCTGTGAAGGGATGGCAGTAATCTTTCCTAAGGTGAGCGAGAGCTTCTGTGGATGAAGCATAAATGCAGTGGAGTGTGTGTGGCTGAAAGATTTAATGCCTCTATGGGTAATTCTTTTGGAGGGGGATCTGGCATTTAATCAAATCCAGAATCATTATGTAAATTAAATCACCTTGCAACATACTAGTAATTTTATTATCTCCCTTTCATTTGACAGTGGTTAGATACAGGTTGGACTTGGAATTCCAGAGGTACAGCACTGCTGATTAGAGGTATATTAAGGAAAATGTACTGTGAAAATGAGACAAAACCTTTATTCTTGAAATTGATTGTCGTTCTTCTGTGTATGCAGGTCTCTAACAAAGGATTTAAAAATAAAATGTGCCGGTTCAAAGTGTCCCACCTTTCTGAAAGCCTCTGATGAATTGCCAAGAGCCTGTTTGGAATTGATGGTATTAAACCCACTCTTCTGAAAGGAAAACCTTTACTCTGAGTAAGTGTGGTTCAAAATCTTCTTACCACAGTGTTCTTATACTCATGTAGCCAATTTTGGCTTGACGTGTGCTTACTAGAATAATATCTGAGATTGGATTGCTTATGACACAAGACTTACTTAAAACCAAAGAGAGTATTCATTGTTGTCTGTTTTGGTAGCCATTTCTAAATTCCATGAGACTGATGATAGAGAAATTATTCACCACCATATCACTATTCACATTGAGACTGAGGACTTACAGAAACCTCTTCTTTGTGTGGATTTCCCTAAGGACTACTAGGCATTTGGGCCCTGTGACTTACTTCAATGCTTATCACTCTATTGTGGTCATATAGCTAAGCCTGCTATCTGTGATCTAAAGGAAGAAATTAAAAAGGAAGCAAGCAGGGAGGCATGGTACCATGTTGAACCTATCTTACTAAGGCAGGTAAAATGACATTTTGTTACTTCTCTTTCTCTCTTTTACTTCCTTCACTTTTTCTTATCTCTTACTTTGAATGAAACTCTAGGGATGGCAAGATGGTCCAGTGGTATAAAGTGTCTGCTTAGGCAAGCTGCGGCAACCACAGCGACCGCAGTTTGATCCCTGGCACCTTCATGCTGTGCCAGCCCCACCCCCAGGGCAGGCTGAGCCAGCCATAAAAAAAAAGAAACTCTTTCTTTGGCTACATGAGTTTGCTCATTCATATGTTAGAACATGGGGCCCCTGGTCAAACAGAAAATCTTCCCTTTAATCAGCTGATGTCTTTCCTTTTATATTTTGTAGGCATGAAAGTCAATGACTCAGGTAAATGCCTAGGTAAATGGTTCAGGTAAATGTAATTTGGGGCCATCTCATATTATAATGCTTTTCCCATGTAGACTACTATTTATTCCATTGAGTTTTTCCTTCTAAAAATCTTAGTAATTCCCAGACTCATAAAATGCCTGTTTAGTAGGAAATAACAATGGTATACTGTGGGATTAAAGTTGAGGTAAATTACTATTCTGTGTCCCATTGAGCTGATAATCTGTTCTCTGTTTACCATTGGTGCCTCAGTTGTACTTTCTCCAAGTAGGGAAAAATCACAACATGCAAGGGTTTGCATAAAGATTTAGTGATATTTTGATGCTAAACTTTCCTGCATTTGATCTAGCACAGAGCTCATGCTCTAAGATAGGAAGTAGGATCTGAACGATATTCTCTAGGAAAAATGGTAATAATCCAACTTCAGAGTACAACTGTATAACAGAGCTACCATTTCCAATCCTAGGGAGGGGCTAAGTTACATTGCAATGATTGTACTTTGGCATAGGTATCTCTTTATGTGGGTTTTACAGGATGAAGCAGTATCATAAAGAAGCAGATTTTAACAGACAGAAACACATAGTTTGGGGTGACAGAGGGTCCAGTGGAGAAGTCGACAATGGAGAAATAATGAGATTGCTATCACAGGATGTCCTAATTTGGCTAAAAATATGTGTAATTTTTAGAAAAAGGACTTACTTCTACACTGATTTCTGTATATACCTAGCTGCCCATCCATTCATAATTGTCATTTATTCATTAATTCAATGAAGACTTATAAAATGCATCCTTATTCATCCTGGGTACTAGGGATATAAAAATGAAATAGCACTTTTTTCTTCTTAAAGAGCTTATACTCTAATAGGGAAGATGAAGAAACAAACAAGTAATTATGAAACACTATTTTAATCCATTTGGGAAACAACAGCACAATATCACAGACTAGTTAGTTTATAAACAAAAACAATTTATTGTTAATAGCTGTAGAGGCTGAGAAGTCTGAAATCAAGTTGCCTGTAAATTTGGTATCTGGCAAGACCTCCTTTTTTCGTAGATGGTGGCTTCTTGCTAAGTGCTTACATGATGAGAGGGACAAAGGGTTAACAAGCTCTGGCCTCTTTTGTAAGAGTGGCAATCCCATTCAAGTGTCTTTGCCACACAGTCTTGTTACCTCTCAAATGCCTCACTTCTTTATATTATTGCTTTTGGGTTTAAGTTTCAACATGTGAATTTTAGGAGGTCGTAAACCTTCAGACTATGCAAAACACTACCTGTAATCACCAAGAGATGGAGGAGAAGGGGTGGAAATGCAAAAGGAATTAAGATGTGTGATGTACATGTATCAACTCCCCATGAGAAATGTAACCATTTCGTACCGAAAATATGTACTAATAAAAATTAAAACATAGGGGCTGGGGAGATAGCTCCGTGGCACAAGTGCCTGTCTAGCAAGTGCAAGGTTGTGAGTTTGAACCCTGATCCCACCAAAAAATAAATAAATAAAACATAAAAAGTACAAGAGTATGCATAAGGCATTATGGGAATAAAGAGAAAGTTCCATTCCCAGCCTGGAGCTGGGGTAGATGGTCAGGGAAGCCTTCCAAAAGAGTGATGCTTGTATTAAATTATCAAGGATAAAATGCTGTTTACATGGTGACATGAATGGGGGGAAGAAATGTCTAGAATGAGGGTGAGACCTGGGTTCCAATGTCCATTTCTGTACTGATTCTTACTGGCAAAAGTTGTGATCAGATTTGCCATGCATACATGAACACAGATAAGACTTTTCTTCATATTCTATCAGATATATTCAGAATACTGTGTATAAGTGTAGATTTTGGTGTTTCTGTTAAGGGTTAAAAATAATCTTGGGCTTGCATAACTATGAAGTCTGCATTATAAATACTCAGCTATGATGTGCTATCTCATTGTAATTTTGCATTTCCCTGATAGCTAAGGGTGTTGAAAATATATTCCTGTACTTATTAGCAATTCATACATCTTCCTGTTCAAGCATGTAGTCATATATTTTCTTTTTTTCTAATTGGATTTTTTTCTTATGATTACTTTTTAATGGTTCTTTATATATTACAGGTGTGAGTCCTTTGTAAGACATGTGGTTTGAAAATATTTTCTCCCAGTCTATAATTTCTCTTTTCATTCTCTTAAAATCTCTCACAGAGAAAAACTTAAATTTTGGTGAAATTCAACTTATCAGTCTCCTTTTTCTTGGTGCCATATTGAAGAGCACTTAGCTGACTGAAGGTCATAAAGATTTTTCTCCTACACTTTCTAAATGTTTTATGATTTACAGTTAGACCTATAATCTACCTCGTGTTAATTTTTGTTCAAGGTGTGAGGTTTAGATGGAGATATTGTCCACATAAATGCACAATATAGCCATCATTTGTTGTAAAGGTGTTCATTTCTCCACTGAACTGTTTTTGCACATTTTCTGAGACAGGGTTTCACTATGTACTACAGGCTGGCCTTGGACTCGCTGCTGTAGCCCAGGCTGGCCTTCAATTTATAGTCATTTTCCTGCTTCAGCCTCACACTTTTGTTGGAAATATTTCTAGGTGCTGATCTGTTTCATGGGGTTTTGTGCCTCTCCCTTTGCCAGTGCCATACTGTCCTAATTTCTGAGCATTTATAGGCAGGTGCTTATGCCACTGAGCTACCTCCCTAGCCTGTGCTAGTACAGTAAGACTTTAAGTTAGACAATCTGTTCTCTAACCTTTTGTTTATTTTGTTTTGTACTGGAAATCAAACTCAGGTCCTTGCCCTTATCAGGAAGCTGGTGTGTTGCTGAGCTATCTCCCTGGTCCTTATTCTTCCTTTTCAAAATTGTTTTAGTCCTCTAGGTTCCCTTATTTTTTCACACAAATTTTAGATTACACTGTTCTGTAAATAAAAAAGACACTTTTGATAAGATATTGATCAGAATGCATTAAATCTGTAGATTAGTTTGGGAAAAATTGAAATCTTTACTATGCTGTTCTTTGAATCCACACGGTATGTCTCTGTTTATTTTTTATTATTTTTTTAATTTTATTAACTTTAATGAGAAAGAAATAACAAGGTCGGTCAAATCCTCTCAGGATTTACCCTGAAACTAGGTACAGCAGTTTGTATGACTTTTGTCAGTGTCAGCCATCTGGATGAGCCACAGCCATTGCTTGACCAATTTATTCTCTGTGAAAGCCTGAGAGAAAGTTTTCTTCCATGGTGACTCTCCTTAGGCACACTGTACATTGCTGATCCCTTTCCTCAGTAGCCCCATAATCTCCTTGAGACAGGAAGAGCAGAAAATTTGGGACATCACTGAATTATAGGATGTTATAGTACAGGTTCTCTTATGCCTGAGTCCTCACTGACCTTGAAGGGCTAGGGCAAAAATATTGGCTATCCTTGTAGCCCTTCTTTTTCTCTAATTTTTTGGTTTGTAAATTTAAGTTGTCAATCCTCCAGAAGAGCTTAGTGATATTACCCTATAACATGGGCACTTTCGCTTAACATCACTGTCTTTCTGAATATCAAATGCCTTAGACTTAACGTGGAACTTGTATTTCCTTCAATCATTGATATTCTAATAAATCCCTATAGAATATGGTAAAAACAATTACACATTTTTACACAGAAATTTAAAAATCTAACCATATCCAAAATTGTAACAGGCCAATCCTATGACTTTTTTTCTTGTCTCTTATTCTCTTATATTACCTTTTTCTTTAAACAAAGATTTACGTGAGAAACACAGTATAGCAATAATTGATATGACTTTAGAAGCACTATGCATATGGTCAGAATGCTAGGTATCCCAAGCATGGTTTTAGCATTACCCATTGCTATCCTCATGTGTAATGCTAAGCAACTACAACTCGTTGTAGTTGCTTAGTTCACAGTTATCAGCATATAGAGTTAGCATGAGAATTCTACCAATTAACTGCTAGTTTCAAAAACCTGTTGGAGAGTCTTAGGAACATTGTCTTAACCATCTTGTGTGTATAAATGCATAGTTTTGCTTCTTCCATGTTTCCTAATGTCTCTCTATTTAGATCTTCTTTCATTTCTTTTGTCAATGTTTGTGATTTTCAGCATGCAGTTTGTAGTATTTTTTAAAATTTATTCCTAATTGCTTTACTTTGGACTATTGCAATATCTTATAGATGCATACATACCTACACATGAATTTCAATATTGGTCTTAAATAGAAAAATGGCTAGCATGTAGAAATATGATTTATCATTATGCATTGACTGTGACTGATCACCCTGATGGTACCCATTTTTTAGTAGATTTTCAACTTTTTAGTAGATGTTTTAATATTTTCTACATAGTCACATTATTTAATAATAAAGTTTTCTCTTTTTTAGATATCTATACCTTTTATTTATTTTTAATAAAATACTGTATTTACTTAGAAGCATTCAAAATGTCAACAAAACTGTTGCAAATTTTTCGTAATTACAGAGTGATATTCAGTTAATAGAACAAAATTATTATGTATAAGCTATATCAGAGATAGCTGAAGATGACAAACTACCGTCCCCATATATAACTAATTTGTGCTGTGCACCAACAAGGACCTGCTTTAAATTTCCATGCCAATTTACAACCCCCATACTGTACCAGGCAAGGTTAGTGGCTTTTGAAAATATCACCAGGACAGGACTATCGAAAGACACATTTGGTGATGTGTTAACTATACAAAATAAGACACTGTACAGTTTAAAAACAAATCTTACACAGCCTTGTATTTCAGTTTTTCTTCAAAAGGAGTTGTGTACAGGGGAGTTAAATTCTTTATAGACAAAACAAGTATGCTTGAACTAACTTATCGTCATCCTCTTCATCTTCTTCCTCTTCATCCTCATCTTCCTCATCCTCTTTCTCTCCATTCTTTTTCTTGCTTTTTTTCAGCCTTGCTGACTTCCTTTTTTTGCTGCATCAGGTTTTCCTTTACTCCGGTAAGCAGCGATGTCCTTTTTATACTTTACCTCAGCTTAGCAGCCTTCTTCTCATATGGCTGCTTGTCATCTGCTACAGTATTGTTCCATATTTTTCCAAGTTTGTTTGCGACATCACCAGTGGAGAGGCCAGGACGTTCCCCTTTGATTTTTGGGTGACATTGAGAACAGAACAAGAAGAAGGCCAAAGGAGGCTTCTTGGGCACACTGGGATCCTTGAACTAGTTTTTTCTTTCTCTTTTAGGAGGAATCTAATTTTTCATTTCTTTTTCATAATGAGCCTTGGCCACTTTTGCTATGTCTTCAAAATTTCCTTTTTCAGGCCGGGCATGGTGGCGCACGCCTGTAATCCCAGCACTTGGGAGGCTGAGGCAGGAGGATCGGTGCGAGTTCGAGACCAGCCTGGGCTACAAAAGTGAGCTCAAGGCCAGCCTCAACTGCATACTGAGACCCTGTCTCAAAAAGACAAAAAAAAAATTTCCTTTTTCTTTAGCAGACATGGTCTTCCACCTCTCTGAGTGAAGCATCTGGGTGCTTCTGGTGCTCCTCTCGGCAAGTTTGCACAAAGAATGCATATGATGACATCTTGCCTCTCAGCTTCTTAGGGTCTCTGTCCATGTTTACTTGTTTTACTCAGCAAGGTACAGAGTATCCCATTGCCCCTCCAGCTTTTACTTGCCCTGGTGCTATCTGTATGGAGCTCAATGTACTGCAATGGCTTGCCTTTCTTTCTTTCTTTCTTTCTTTCTTTGTTTATTTATTTATTTTTACCTTGTTGCATTGGCTAAGACTTCCACCATGATGTTGAACATATGGCAAAAGGTGATGACTTGATGCTCTTGGAGAGATAGCTTTAGATTTTCACCACTAATGAACATGTGATCTGTGGGTTTCTTAGTGATGCTCTTTATTAGATTGCATAAATTTGCTTCTATAGTTATCTAAAATTTTTTAAAAAATCATTCATGGGTGCTAAATTTTGTCTAAAGCTCTTTCTATATTAATTGAAGTGAACATGTAGCTTTCCTTCTTTCAACTCCTAACATGGTGAATTATACTGATTCCATTTTTAAAACAACTTTGAAATCTTGTGATAAACCTTGCTTGGTTGTTACACCCAGCTTCTGGTAACACTATGGTATTCTATTTACTTTTTTTTCAGCCAGCTCAGCCCACCCTGAAAGCGGGGCTTGCACAGCATGTGGTGCCAGGGATGGAACCATGGTCCCCTGCAGTGCCTAAGCTTGCCTAAGCAGTCACTTTATAGCACTGAGTTATCTCAATGGCCCCAACTTCTATTCTATTCTATTCTATTCTATTCTATTCTATTCTATTCTATTCTATTCTATTCTATTCTATTCTATTCTTTGAATTTTAGGGAAGGATCTACAGGGTGTTCAGGGTCTCAATACTACATCAGACTCATAGTGATCTGCCTGTTTACTGCCTCCCAAGTGCTGTGATTACAGGTGTGCACCACCACAACCGGTCTCAATTACCCTCTTAGCACGCCTCAGCAGCAGGGCTAGCATGGCAGGCCTGCGGATTAACCCCTGGCCCCTGCTCCTATTTGCAGTCACTTTAATCCACTCAGCTATTTGGCCAGCCCTGTATTCTTACCTTCTGCGAGATAAAAATTTTAGTTACTGTGCATGAATGATAAGATGAAGCATTTTTCTACGCATGTCATTTTTTACTTCGCATAATGTCTTCTAAGCTCATACGTGTTACACAAATGACAGGATTTCTTCATTTTTATGATCAAGTAATATTCTCTCAGGTCCTTTGTGATTTTTGTAGTAATACTGTGAAATTTGAAGATAGCCATAATGTTAGAAGAGCCCCTAGAGTATAGTAGATGCTTAGTTAGTATTTGGAAACTTGGTAAAAAAAAATTCTGTTTCACAGATATAAAAACTAAGATTAAGAGATAGGAAACAAATTGTCAAAATTTATTTAGGTTTTAAGGAGCAATGCCAGTGCTAAAATATAATTGAAAAGATATTTGAAGAAGGGGAAGTAAAACGTCTTTTGTGTGTGTATGCCTGGCAGTGAGCTGTATATTTCTACATAATTCATGTACATTCTGACAACAATCACACAATATAGGTATTATAATCTGTACATTAAAGTTTAGGAAAGTAAGACTCTGAATTGTGATTTTCATGTGACATATATATCACACTCAGATATGACTGAGAAGGATTAATTCACTCTTCTATTTACTCCCTCATTCATTTATTCATCTGTTCATTTATTTGGTGATAATAAGGATTCAAACCAGTGCTTTGCAATAAGCTACATCCTAGAACTTCATTTTTTTTTTGAGACAGTTTCATCAAGTCATTAAATTGTCCAAACTGGGCATGAACTTGTAATCCTCCTGCCTCAGCCTCCTAGACGACTGGGATTATAGACATGTGCCACCATGCCCACAGCAAAAGGGTTTATTAAAGGGATTAATTAAAATGTCTGCCCAGGGTTTAGAGAAACCATAAAAGGTAGTTAAAAGCCTGTGTCCAGAATAGTAGCATGGCCACAAGCCACAAGGAATGAGGAAGGTACAGTCAACACAGTGCATCTAGGAAGAAATTCCTCTAGGGCTGGCCAAATAGCTCAGTAGCCTAAAGTGCCTGCTTAGGCAGAGCACATGGATGGCATTTCCATCCCTGGCCCCACATGCCATGCCAGGCCTGTCCTCAGGGCACACTGAGATGAAGATTGAGACTGGGTGTGGTGGTGCGTGCCTGTAATCCCAGCACTTGGGAGGGTACAAACAGGATCACTACAAGTCCTATCCATGTAGTGAGACCCTGTTGAACCTGAAGTAAATACGTAAAAAAAGAAATCCCTCTAGGGCAAGTGGCCTTGAGATGCATGGTGGGATTTTGTTGGCAGGATGCATAAGCCCTCCATAGGGTGATCCCACAAGAAGGAAACAAGTAGAAAGTTGCACTGTTCTCTAAATTTTTTGGTTTCTATACAGAATTCCTTTATGACCAAACCCAACATGTAGCCAGAGGCCAATGAAATCTGTTAATGTAGTCCTTACCTGCCCATTTCTTGGGGAAGAAAGCAGGGTAAAGAATGTATCAGGAGGACAGAGATCTTGCAGGATAGAGAGGAGATATGCAGGACAAAGACGTTGAGTAACTTGCCCAAGGTCAAAAAACCACATAGCACAAAGTAGCTGTAGGATTCAAATTCCATAGCTTCTTCTCCTGGTGCAGTAATTATCTGTCTTCCCTAGGGGGCCAACTTCAGTACAAAGTGTCAGAAAGACCAGGCAGTTTCATTTCTTTGAGAGTATATCTCACAGAAATGAAACCTTACATCCATACAAAAACCTGTGCATGAATATTAATAGCACAGTTATTTGTAATAAAAAAACAAAGCTCAGAAACAACCTAGAGATATCACTGGGTGAATGGATGAGCAAACTGTGGTGCACCTATGATATGCCATACTATTCCGCAAGGAGAAAAAAGAAACATTGATGCATACAACTCAAATGGATCTCACTGGCATTATGATAAATTTAAAAAGAAATCTTGTCATATAATGTGCTTATTTATTTCATTTATAGAATCTTGAAAATGATAAAATTAGAGTGATGGACCACGTTGTTCTCTGTGAAAGCCAGAGAGAATGTTCTCTCTCTAGGTGACTCTCTTTAGGCACAGTATACATCGTTGATCCCTTTCCTCTGTGGCCCCATAATCTCCTTGAACAGGAAATCTGGGACACCACTGAGTTACAGGCTGTAACAGTACAGGTTCTCTTATGTGCTGAGTCCTTATTGACCTTGAAGGGCTAGGACCAAAGTATTGGCTATCCTTATAGCCCTTCTTTATCTTTGATTTTCTGTTCTGCAAAGTTAAGTTGCTAGCCCTCCAGAAAAGAAGTTCAATGATACTATTCCCTATAACATAGGCAGTTGAGTGTAACATTACTATCTTTCTGAATATCAAATGCCTTATACATAACATGAAACAGGTATTTTCCATCAATTAATATTCTAAACTTTAAATCCCTATAGAATGTAAAAAACAATGATTATGCATTTCTACACAGAAATTAAGGAATTTAACCATTGACAAAATTATAGTGGTACACTCCTATGGCATTTCTTCCTGTCTCTTATTCTCTTTTTTTTTTTTTTTTTTGTCTTTTTGAGACAGGGTCTCGCTATGCAGTTCAGGCTGGCCTTGAGCTCACTTTTATAGCCCAGGCTGGTCTCGAACTCACACTGATCCTCCTGCCTCAGCCTCCTGAGTGCTGGGATTACAGGCGTGCGCCACCACGCCCGGCTCTTATTCTCTTTTATTACAAACAAACATTTATCTCTTTTTTAAACAAACAAACATTTATCTGAGAGAGAGAGAGTATAGCAATAATTGGCATGACATTAGAAACATTACACCTTTAGGAGATAAGAATGATAAGTATCCCTAGCGTGGTATTAGCATTACACCTTATACCTCAGTGTAGTAATAAGCAATATAAAAATTTGTTCACTCAGCCGGGCGTGGTAGTGTACGCCTGTAATCCCAGCACTTGGGAGCCTGAGGCAGGAGGATTGCTGTGAGTTGGAGACCAGCCTGGGCTACAAAAGTGAGCTCAAGGCCAGCCTGAACTGCATAGCAAGACCCTATCTCAAAAAGCCGAAAGAAAAAAAAAGTAAAAAAAATTTGTTTACTCAGGCACAAGAATATTCTTCTATGTGTGTATCTGTGGTTGAACTCAGGGCACTGGGCCTAACAGGCAGGTGCTAATGCCTCTGAAGTATGTCCCTAGACCAGGCATAAGAATATTAACAATGAACCCCAGGTTTAAATTTATACAATATTGTAAAAAACACTGTTAACCTGCACTTTGTACAAGAGTATCAGGTATATCGAAATCTAAAAAAAATTAAAGAGATGGAGAATGAATTAATTATTTGCAGGGCTTAGGGAAATTTCAAAGGGGATTGTGCCTACAAAGAGAAATATGAGGAAGATCTTTAGGTGGTAGATTAGTCTTGTTTCTGAATTGCAGTGGAAGTTACCACAGAATACACATACCGTTGAATGGTACTGAGCTGTACACTTTGTTCCATTGCCAGTTTCCTGGTTTTGAACTTCTATTATAGTTACATAAGATGGAATCATTGGGAAAAGCTGAGTGATGGATGCACAACAACGCTCTATTACATTTGCAACTTCATGTGAATCTATAATTATATCCACATGACAGGTTTAAAAAATAGTAGCTTTGTGGTGAAGAAAACTGGCAGAAATTCCACTAGCCCCATGACCCATGCTAACATAAGGCTAGAGGTGTAGCTTTGTTGTAGAGAGTTAGATGACCATGCCTAAGGCCGGTGGGTTACAGCCCTTCAACACTGCCAAAAAACAGTCTGCCATGCCTGTGTCATCAACCCCTCAGATATTTCACCTTTGTGCTATTCTCCAAAATATGTAATTCCCCGATCTAATCATTAAGCATCGGACAGACTCAAATTGGGAGGCATTCTACAAAGTACCTGACTGTTAATCTTCAAAACCATCAGTGCCATAAAAAAGGAAACACTAGCAAATTGCCATGGATTGGTTGTAAATAAAAACATGACAATTAAAAGCAACACAGTATTCTGAATTCAATCCTGAAACAGAAACATGACAGTAAAAATAAAACAAAAATAGGTGTAGCATATTTCACAAAATAATTAAGGCTTTTTACCTTGTCAGGAAATAAAAGACGTAGAAGGACTGATCAGCTGTCATAAATTGGCAGAGACTAAGTGGGTTTGGATGACGACTCAATTTGACAGTGGACAGTAGAAGAAAACCTGGGGAAACACAAGCAAAATCTGTAGTTTAGTGAACAGTATGATACCAAGTTTTGTTTCTTAGTTTGGCTAATTATGCCACATTTATACAAGATGTTGATGTCAGTGATGCTTAAGCATGTGTGACACCTATCTGCTGTTTTTATGACTTTCTATAATTATTGAATTATTTCAAGGTAAACTTTTTTTAAAAGCCCCGTGGGAGATTCTTTTGTGCAGCCAAGGCTGAGAATCACTGCTAGCTGAGCCATTTGGTGCAGCCTCCTGGGATCCCATTGTACTCATTTACCCACCAGCCTGCCTTTCCTCTCTCAAAATTGCCCTGCTCTGAAGGGATTTGTTCTCAACTGGCTCCTGGCCTAAATAGGATGAAGGGGAAAAGTTTCTACCACTGTTACCACTATCCCAATAGAAAACTCATTCCAAAGTTAATAGCACATGGGCACTACCCTTTCTGCTCCAGCCAGGTGCCATTATACAGTAAAATTTTCCACCTCAGAGATGCTTTTTCTAAAGCATCATTACATCACCATTTTTCAGGCAGCATTTCTGGATGTCAGAACATGAATCCAATAAGAATTATGATCCATGGGAACTGCTGTGACACCAGAAAATACTGGGCCACAGTGAGGGAGAGAGCAGCATATTCCTAGGTCTCCCACAGTCAATTTTTGCTCTCTTACTTTAGACAGGGAGGTGAGAGGCTGACATTGTGCACAGTTAGGAGTTTAAAGTCAGCAAGCAGGAAGGATGCCTCAGAGAGTGATGCTCTCATCTAAGAAAGCTGCCTTGAGTATAAGTTGTCCATGTCCAGGATGGCAAACTCCTGTTGCTATGACAGCTTCCAAGAGCACACTTGTCTCACTGGAGCCCTGGACTTATTCAGTTGGCTCCACCCTCTTCCTGAAGTGCTGTGTTTATTAAAAGGGCTCTGCCCTTTATTTTTCTGGGATTAGTCATTATGGGTTGGTGAACTGTCCTTTTCCCCCCTCCACCCCAGCTTTTCATTTGTACCCTAGAAAGGAGGGCTATGTCTTTAGGCCTGCTGAGAGGCCTTCAAGAGAGCTGAACTGAGAGAAAATTAAGAACAGTTGGGGGTAGACACAATGACATCATATGCCGCTAGCATAAAAGGGAGCTCAGCAACTCTGATTCAGAGAGGAGAAAAATAATGGGGATTGGAGAAAGGGGCCAAGACTTGGGAACTATGCAAAGGCTGATTACTGGAGATTAGGCCAGGGTGCAAGTGCTCACTGTGATATTGGAACTCTTAGGACCTATTAATCTAGTATTTAGCACTTAGACTCTGTAGATCTAATAGCTAAAACTAAACTGGGACAGATGGGTGAAAGCTGTGAAAATGCCCTGAGGCAGCCTATCCGTAGGTGTAAAATTAACAAAGCAAATAGTTAGAGCTGAGCTTTTTTCTAAGGTGAGTTACAGATTGGATGTTTGGCATATGAGCTTTCTCACCCCCCCCCCATTGTTGTTTTGGAATGCATGCTTTATATAGAAAGCATATTTATTTAATTTTTGTGTTTGCTCTAAAAAAATAGATTCCCATGCCTAAAACACGGAAGTTGGTTTGGACTGGTATATCCTTATAAAACTGCGTGTAAAGTTACAGAGCTTGAAAGGATGTTAGTTCAACACTAATTTTACAAATGATGAAACTGAAGACTAAAAAGGAAGGGGATATGTCCTAGATCACATAGAAATGTGGTTGGAGCTTAGGTCTTCCTATTCCCCACCAAGTGGTGTCTCCTCTACTAGCATTACTTAGTTTAGCATTGCCAAAGGAGCATATGAGCTTCTAGTAATCTCCAGTGGCTATCAGAAATTTCAGAAGCAGACTATTTGAGATGAATCTAACTGCATGTACAGAATTTTCTCAGAATACTTAAGATATTAATCACAATTTGAAAGTGCAATAGCCACATTAAAAAAGAAAGTACCAAGGTATATTTTGGTTGGTATTTCTTTCACCAAATCTTTCTCCCCTATGTATCATCTTCAAATAAAAAGATGTTGCTCAGTTTAGTAGATTTTAAGCATATTTCCAGTTTAACAGCAGTAGTTAGTATTACACAGCTCTGTTATCCATTTCCAGCAACTTCATATAGAACTGATATGTATACTTGCAACCATAGTAGTTGCCAGCAGTTGATGATGCAATTTTTCCTCTTTAAGGGTCAATAAACCTCTGAATGGAAGAATATATATAACCTAAGCATCATAGAATGAGAGGATGGTCACTAAAATTAGTCTGAGAACTGATTGGCAGTTATAACCAAAGTGATCTTCTCAATCAAAAAATAAAAGCAATAACCTTAGAAGTCTTCAGAAATAACATCTCATGATGAGCGCAACCATTCTGAATGAAATATAAAGGAATTTACATATTTTATAAGAGACTAAGCAGAATTAATGGAGCGGTCACAATGGTAATTAAAAACTATTGAAGAGCAAAGGGAGGATATCGGTACTATGAAGCAGTAATAAGCAGCTATGAATAATACTATTTAGGAATCCCAATTTATGTGAAATGTAAGTTGAAATGATGAAACTAATGGGACTAATAACAAAGTGGATATAGATGAAGAATTAATGAGATAAAATACCAATTAAATAACATTTGCAGAAGTAATCGGAAAGAGATAAATAATTGGAATACATGAAGGAAAAAGACATTAGAAATAGAATGGAAGAATTGTCAAGCCAGTATAGTTAAGAGTCATAGAAGAGGGCAAAATGTCAGTGGAGGACAGTTATGCACTTGAGGAAAACAAAGACTAATGATCTCCATTCTTACACAACATAAATTACCTGAGTTTTAAAGAATTCATGGTTTATCATGGTTTTCTATAAGAAAAAGGCTTTTGGGACTGGTGACCTAGCTCAGTGGTATAAGTGCTTGCCTGGCGAGTGCAAGGTTCTGAGTTCAATCCCTGATGCCACAACAAAAAAGATAAAGCCTTTTGTAGATATGACCTATAGATGCATGGTAATAAATATTTAAATATCAAAGATTTAGATGAAATTTTTCAGAAATGACACATTAGCTACAAAAGAACATATTTATATTCACAACTAAATATTCAAAATGACCCAGATATAAGAAAAAATATGACTAATTTTCAAAATTTTGATGGGGAAAATTTGAAGCTTAATATTTTATACCCAGCTAAATATCATTTAAATATAAGAATTGCATGCTTTCAGGTGTACAAGACTTAAGAAACGCTGTTACACAAACACTCACTTTGAAATTAGACCAATAAAATAGAATCTCCAATAAATATAAATGACTTCCCCAGAAGGCTCTCACAAATGCTTCTTAAAGTTCTCACCTCTATCAACTTCCCTTTTCCTTTGGTGGTACCTTAAGGATAGGGAGCCAAAATCTGAAATTTTTCTTGTTTTGTAGGATCCTTAAGTGGCTCATTTTTTCTCTTTTGTTAAGTCTTGCCTTTCCTGCTAAGCCTCTAAAATGAGAACATATTATTATTCATATATATGATAGATATTCATTAAGTATCTGTGTCGCAAAAGAAGAAAGAGAAAGAAACAGAGAATGTAGGCTGGAACAAGAAGCAAGGGTTGTTTCCATTCAAGACAACAGTTATTTTTTCTAATTTCTGTGAGCAGAGAACATCCCAAAGTGTGTCAATTTTTTTGCACTGCTGAGATTATCTCTCCCCTGTTGTCTGCAAATGAGTCAATGATAATTGACCATTGTTTATTTTGCCACCAAACTATTAAATGCAAGCCATTATTTTGACAGAACATTAACCATTTACTTAGTGCTCCACAAGCCTTAAACTCCTGAGTCATTAATGATGAAAAATGATATGCTTGTGTGTCAGTAAACATTCTCAAGCAAGGAATAAGAAGATAATATAGCCAACAACGATTTGTTTTGCCTGGAGACTGTCATCACATCTCTAGAGAGCTGGTGAAAACTCAGTCTTTTTCTCTCTTTAGCAAAGCAGCTCCATTTGCTTCTATGTGACTTTATAACAGATCCCCTCAGAGGCAGTATGAATAATCATATTGGTCCACCACTGCTCTATCAAAATACCTGAAGATTAGGAACTTATATCGAAAAGAACCTTACTTAGCACTCAGTTTTACAGACAGAAGGTCTAAGCAACATGGCATCATCCTTGGCAGAGACCCTGGCTACATTACATCATGACAGATGGCATTATGCTTAGGATGTGAGAAAGAGAGATCAGGTGGTGACATAGGAATCCAGAGAGCAGGGAGGGGCCAGGCTTGCTCTTTTACAACTCATTCTTGCAATAACTAACCTGAGATCCCTCTAGGGCTACCTCATTTCCTCATAAGGACAGTCCTTCCCAGTGACCCAATTGTCTCCCATGGATTTTGCCTTTTAAAGAGGCAACAGAGGACCAAGCTTCTAACACACTAACTTATGATTAATACACACCCATCAGCGTCAAATCCTAAGACTCCAGCCTTGAATCAGATCCTGTTACTTTACAGGAAGAAACTTGGTGAATAGGTAGAGGTCCACATTTATTTTTCCTTGGAAGTTTTTGTTTATGTCTCAAAGCAAACAGAGCAAAAGACAACAAGGTTAAGGGAAGCATTGGAATTATTCCTTTATCTCTTTCTTGCAGCAAGTGCCAACTTTCCAACCCATTTTCATTTTCATATGCTACAGATATTTGCCTGTGAATTATTTTACAAACTTTCCGTGGTTATCCTTTTGTTGCAAATCTCAAAGAAATGAGGCTTGGAAGAACAGAAAATGCCATGGAAGACTCTCAAAATACATATATGACATATCCATATTCTAGAGCAGGCATTATCGGCAGCAGCAAATGTCCCAGAGTTTCGCCCTGTCATCTGCTGGTCTTTGCTTTTCTCACCCCAGGTCACTTTTTGGTCTTGTGCTTTTCACATTGAATTGAGGTTGTTAGCAGAAACGCTGGCTATGGAATTAAATGTTATTGCTCTGGTACTTGGAATGCTTACTAAAAATTTCAAGAAATCAGGCTGGTGAGATAGCTCAGCTACCTAAGCACCTGCTTGGCAAGTCCAAGGACCAGTGTTCGATCCCTGATTCCATATACCATGCCAGCCATGCCCTGGGTCCACCCAGCAAGCTACTGAAACTGAGCCTGGTAACATACACCTGTAATCCCAAGGCCGAGAGGCTGAAACAGGAAGATCACTATGAATCTGAGCTGCATAGGGAGATACTGCACCAAATACATGAACTAAAAAAATTTTGATTAAAAAAGTACCAGGAAATCATGTAAGATTCGGGCACCATGTGGACTGAATTCAGGAAGAAGACTTGGAGCACCTGTTGAGTGTGGGCTCAACCTTTGGAAAGTGCCTGGGCACACGGATCAGTGTGACAGTGATGCCAGGGAGGAATACAAGTGAACAGAGATGCAAAGCAGAGGTAGGGTAATCTAGCAAAAAAGAGACTTTTTTAAAGGTGACCTTGGGGACCAGACTTAAACAACAGGTAGCATTTGTGCAAGGAGAGCGATTTTAGAGGAAAGAAAGTGAGTATAAGCAACCAGGTGAGGAAATCACAGGATCCACTCAGAGCTGGTCATGATCTCTAGGTATCTAGTCATTACTCAGTGCTATGCACAGTGTTAGAGGCTTCCCATGCATCTCATGTTTAATTACCAGAAAAATATCATTAATTATAGGTGGTATCATCTCTACAACTTAAGAGACTGTGGCTTAGAGAAATTCAGTAACTCAGTCGTCTGCTAAGGGATGGCAAAACAAGACTTCAAACCAGATCAATCAGACTCCAAAGCCTATGTTCTTAACCACTGGGTTTTGTGCCTCAGAAACAAACACAGGACTAGAAAAAAAGCTGAGACCTTGCTGGGGAGGGCTTTAGATAATTAAAGGGTGGTTGAACTTAAAATGGCAGATTGTAAAATAAAGCATAAGTGATTTTACTATAACAGGTGAGGTGTTGTCAGTGAGGGGGTCAAGGGCTGAGAGACCAATGTCTGAGATTTCAAACTTGTTTTGTTACCTTATTGGATCCATCCTTACCTGAGAGGAGAATAGGTGGCATATGAAATAAGAAATAAGCTTTCCTTTTCTTCTTAGAGGTCTTATGCAGAATTCCCACTTTTTTATTTTGAATTTAGGGCAGGGTCTACAGGGTATGCAGGGTCTCACTACATAGATAGAACTTGCAGTGATTCTCCTGTTTTCAGCTTCCCAAGCACTGGGATTACAAGGGTGCGCCACCATGCCTGGTCTCAATCACCATATCGGCATGCCCTGGGGATGGGGCCAGCACATCAAGCTGGGGATTGAACTGCGACCCCTGAGTCACTTTAGTCCACTGAGCTATGTGACTGGCCCTAGAATTTCCACTTCTTAAGAGGCATTTCGTATTTTAATTTTTTTTTTTGTATTTTTGAGACAAGGTGTCACTATTTAGTTCAGGCTGGCCTTGAGCTCATTTTTGTAGCCCAGGCTGGTCTTGAACTCACATTGATCCTCTTGCCTCAGCCTCCCAAGTGCTGGGATCACAGGTGTGTGCCACCACACCCGGCTTCGTATTCTAATTTCTTGTCACTAGGCATGGTGTTGGCTCTAGAAGGGGAATGTTAAAATCTGAGCTTCCTACTCCAGATGCATAATTGGATTGCTTCAATTTCAGCTCCTGTTGTATTAGGTTGGATAACTGAAGCCCGTGTTGTCTTTTTTTATTATTTCATTATTTGCTTTTATATAACTTGTCATAAAAAGGTAAATTCATTAATTATCCATGGGTATAATCTTTCTTTTCACACTTATCCATAAACTGGAAGAATCCCTAACTCAGAAGTTCACTATCTCTTTTTTCCAAACTTGATTTATAATCCTGGAAGAGCACTGTCTAAAAGCAGGGGGCCTACAGAGCCCTCCCACTCTGCGGGTTAGCCCCACTGTTCCAACATCATCCCTATAGCCAAGAGTTCAGCTGTAGTTGCAGTGCTGTCTCTTTGTGGTATACAAGCGAGTTTTGGGTTAGTTTGGACACTTGGTCTCTAAAATGTTCACCATCATTGTAGTCTTCAGGCCCTCCAGCTGCAATCCAGTATTTTTTTGACATATGAAACCTAGCTTAAGGAGTCCTTAATTAATTTGATGTTAGTGTGGGCAAAAAATTATCATTCATTTTTTTCTTATTTGGGAAGTAATTTTAGACATGAAATATTGCAAAAAAGTGCTAAGTTTGGCTGTGGGTATATATAATTCAGCATGAGCACATGTGATTAGCAGGCACAAAGCTTTAAGGTGAATGTTCCAAATCAAGAAAAGGAAAATAGTATGGTGTTCAGTTCACCCAGCTTTAACAAACGTTAATATGGTACAGATTCATAGTAAAATCTCAAAATCAGGAAATGTATACTGACGCAGTATTATTCGTTTTCAGACCTTATTGAAGTTTTACCAGTTGTCCCATTGAAGTCTTTTTTTCTGTTTTGAACTCTAATCCAGGAATCTTATTCTCTGTTACAACAGTTTTCAGCCTTTCTTTATGTTTCATCATCTCAACACTTTTGGAGGATCCTCAATAATTATTTTGTAGAATATTCTTCCATTTAGATTTGTCTAATGTTTTGTTACATTAATATGAAGTTCATGTCCTTGTGGCAAGAATACCACAGAAGTGTGTGTGCCCTTCTCACTGGAATCAGAGTTTGTGATATACAAGTATCTGATCATTAGTGATATTAATTTCATCAGTTAAGTGGGCATCAAGCACCTTTCTGCACCCTGAAATTACTATTTTCCTTTTGTAATGAACAATATTTTTGTGCAGATGTTCTGTGAGACTGTGCAGATATCCTTCTTATCATACTTTTGCCTTCAAAATGCTTAGTCATTGTCCTATCTAGGTATCTTATGTAGGTATCTGAATAACTGAGTTCATTCTCATGTCAGTCTCATAGCACAGAGCTCATTCTAGCTTTCTTTTTCCCTTCTTTTTAATATCTTTCTCCAGAAGTGAGAAAGCTGGCTTCCAGTATCCAAATGCCAGTATATTCACATATTTGATCAACACTACCATGCAGTATTCTCAGCCTTACTTCTTTTCACCTAATATGTGCCTATGAGTAAGTAATATTTATTTCTTCTCTGTGTGTGTGTATGTGTGTGTGTTTTAAGGAAGGGTCTATAGGATGCTCACGGTCTCACTACTAGATTGGACTCATAGTGATCCACCTGTTTACAGCCTCCCAAGACTTGGGATTACAGGTATGGACCACCATGCCCAGTTGCAGTTGCCCTCTCAGCATGCCCTGGGGACAGGGCTGGCACATCAAGCCTGGGGATCGAACCTCTGGCCCCTGCACCTGCTTGCCAGTGCTTTAATCTACTGTGCTATTTGGCTGGCCCTAAAATTGTTCATTTCTGTCCATTCTCTTGTATTTCATTTTTCCTACATGAAGGATAGTATGCTATAAAAATGCTTTCCAATTATTTCTTTAAAATATGAATAACAGTCGATAACAGTTCATACAGATTTTTTTATTCCTTTCTTTTTTTTCCTTTTTGTGACTGGCTCAGCCCACCTTGGGGGAAGGGCTGATGTGGCAGGAGATGCCAGGATTGAACCGCGGTCCCTGCACTTGCCGAAGCAGGCATTTTAGAGCACTGATCTATATCATCAGCTCCTCTTATTCCTTTCTTATAGCTGTTCCTTAGAACTCCACTGAGTGAACATATTAGCATTTACTTGAATTCTCCAACATGTGAGAATTTTAGTTGCTTCTAGCATTTTGAAATGACAAAGTTTTGAATTGAAAAAGAAGAAAAACATGTATGTGTATTTTTGTATTGTTGGAGGCATACCTTCATGATTAATTATTAAGCTCAAAATAATTAGCCATTAGAGAAATGCAAATTAAAATAATGCTGAGATTCAAACTCTGGAAAAAAACGGCTATTCAGAAGTCAAGCAATAATAAATGCTGGAGGAGCTATGCGAGAAAAGTAACCCTTCTCCACTGCTGATGGGAATGTAGACCAGTAGAAGCACTATGGAAATCAATGTGGCGATTCCTCAGAAAGCTAGGGTTGGAGGTCCCATTGGACCCAGCTGTTCCCTTCCTAAGTATTTTTCTAGAAGAACTGAAAACGTCATACCACACTGATATATGTGCACCCATATAAGTGTAATCTGATATAGCTAAATCTTGAAAATAAACCAAATGCCCATTAACTGAAGAGTGAATAAGAAAGATGTGGTATTTTTACACAAGGAGTATTACTCAGCCATAAAAATGATAAACTTGAAGCTTTTGTAGGTAAATAGTTGTAGATAGAGGCAACTCCTAAGTGAAATAAGTCAAATGTGCATGTGTAAACATCATATTGTCTCACAAGTGTAAGAACCTGCAAGAATAAATACAATCTGAAGGGCACAGCAAAAAAGTAGGTTGTTCTATCAAAAGGCATGTTAATTGTGTTAAATATTGACAAATTCCCTCCCTGAGAGTTGTATCAATGTATATTTCCACTAGCAATATTGAAAACAGCAATTTCTGCGAAGTCCCCGTTAGTTCCATTCACTGTCCTGGTCATGACATAATTTTATCCATCTTTATGGCAGAATAAGACTATTGCTTATATGTGTGCCATAGTTTATGTATTCTATTTACCAGCACCTAAGCTGATATCATGTTTTAGCAATCATGAATAGTGTTGTAATAAATATCCAGGTATGTTTTTTGGGAAAAATATATTCTCTTTCAATTTTTAAATTTCTTAAAAATTTATTTTATTCTATTTTATTTTATCTTATTTTGTGGAACCAGGGATTGCATTCAGGACCTTGTGTTTGCCAGGCAAGCGCATATTCTACTTAGCTATCTCCCCATCCCCTCAGTTTTTTAAAAAATCAACCCGATAGCTAAGACATGATACACTTTAACAGAATCTTAATTTTCATTTCTCAAAGTATCAGTTGCAACAACTTTTTGTTACTTTAAGACCATTTCCAAGTATAGCTATATTATGTATATTTTTAAATTATCTGTTCCTATCTTCCCCTCCTTTTAAAAATAAAATTTATGCTTATTTCTCCATCAATTTTTGGGAGTTCTTACTGTTTTAGAAATTAGCTTTATGATAAATGCCACAAATACTTTCTCTCAGTTTTCCATGATCTTTTTAACTTTTAGTGCTTTTTGTTCTGCAAAGATTATTTGCTTTGTGGGCCTGGCGGGATGGCTCAGTGGTCTGGAGCACCTGCTTGGGAAGGCTTGGCTGGCTTCATGGACCACAGTTCGATCCCCGGCACCACATGCTGCGTCAGCCCTGCCCTCAGGGCACGCTGAGCCAGCCATAAAGATGAGTGAATGGACAAATAAAGGTTCTGAAACAAGAAAATAAAATAAATTTAAAAAAAGATTATTTGCTTTTATGTAGTTCAATTTGTCAGTCTTATTTCTAGTAGCTTTTGTATTGTAGTTATAAGTTCGTCCTAATACTATGGACAAAGAGGAATTCACCCAGGTGTTCTATTTCTACAGCATTTTGAATCATAGTTAAAAAATATTTCATTGCATGAAAAACAAAAAGGAATTTTTGAGTTTTTTCATCTACTAGTTGTATGGCTTCATCTTTTACACTTAGATTCCTAAGTTTTTAGTTTATTCTCATGTGTAGTGCAAGGTATGGAACTTATTTTAGAGTTTTCCAATTAACCCAGTACCATTTATTTAAAAGTGACTTGAGGTATCTCCATTACTGAGATTGATGATTTGAGATGCCACTTTTATATCACATTTCCATGTACACTTGGACCTATTTCTCAATGTCTTTTAAATAAGATATGTTTGTACTCATCCTTTGTCATTGTCATGGGTCAAGTATCCTGCATTAGGAATTTCCATAAGATAATATGCTTGAACTTCAAAGCCAAAAATATACGGAAGAGATGCTCAGCACTATTTTTGAGCATCTGATGGTAGAAATTTCAATCCTTTGAAGTTCAGAGGTTGCGCCATTACTCCCCATCTAGGTGAGTAGGCAATGCATAGTTGGACAGAAGCGGATGGCACTTCGGAGACTCAGGAGACTATGCAAAGCTTACTTTTGCTTTTGATGGTAGAAATTTCAATCCTTTGAAGTTCAGAGGTTGCGCCATTACTCCCAATCTAGGTGAGTAGGCAATGCATAGTTGGACAGAAGCGGATGGCACTTCGGAGACTCAGGAGACTATGCAAAGCTTACTTTTGCTTTGTCTTTTTTAAAAAGAAATTTTAGGTACTAAGGACTTTTTTATTATTTTATTTTATTTATATTATGGCCATCTCAGCCTGCACTGGGGGTGGGGGCCAGTGCAGCATGTGGTGCCAGGGATTGAACTGCATTCCCTGCAGTTGGCCAAGCTTGCTTAATCAGGCACTTCAGACTGCTGAGCTGTCTTGCCGGCCCCACTATACTTGTCTTCTTCCTCCTGTGTGCTAATGTACTATTCCTGTTTAGCTTTATCTTACTTTAGAAACACAATTTTTAATGTCTCGAGACTGGAACATCCTACAAATGTACTGCTTAGAATGAATAAAAAAACACTTCATTATGGGAGAGGTTTCAATTGTGTATTTGTTGCTTTTGGGAAAACTCATGACACAATAGCTGTAAAAAGATATCAGTCACCTCCCTAACAAAATTTCCATTTACAGAGCACTGCATTTGTTAGTCATTTTTTTTTTAATTCTGGATTGTAAGATGCTTTAACGACTTCGGATCTTGTGAAACCAGGAAAGGACTATCCTTCCGAGAGTTAGTTAATTTTTAAAGATAACAAACAACTTGCTTACAAACACACCTTTATTTTTATTTTTTATTTTTTGGTACCAGAAATTGCACTCAGGATCTTGTGCTTGCCACATAGGTACTTATGCTACTGAGCTACATTCCCAGCTTTGCAAATACATCTTGGAGCAAAATAAACTTACCTTCAGCCCATAGCCACCCACTTCTTTTTATCAGGCTCCTACAGTTCAGAACACCTCCTCCCCAAGTACTGAGCAACTAAGGCTGTCTGCTGTACCTCAGAGCCCACTGCAATTCTTTAAAACATCTGATCTCAAGCTTGGCAGGTGGTCTTCTCTCCCTTTCCCATTTCTTCTTGAGAAAAGCACCACAAATGTTCTTGTCATGTTTTCTTGTGTCTTTTGCCTCTTGACTGACTCTGGCACTTCCCCATGTATCCCTATATGGTGGGCACGGTGTGCCCCTCGCTTCTGGGAACTATGACTAACAGATTTTCTTTTTTTTTTTTTTTGTCTTTTTGAGACAGGGTCTTGCTATGCAGTTCAGGCTGGCCTTGAGCTCACTTTTGTAGCCCAGGCTGGTCTCGAACTCGCACTGATCCTCCTGCCTCAGTCTCCCGAGTGCTGGGATTACAGGCGTGCGCCACCACGCCCGGCCAGATTTTCTTCTCCATGTGAGTTGTCCTCTGGTCTGTTGTCTTTGCTAACCCTGAATAACAGTAAAATCTTTATTTAAAGACACTATGATGATTCTATGGATCAAATCCAGAGTATAGGGGACTGAGAAAAAATGCTCAGATTTTATACCAATTTGATTACTTAGAAATATAAGTGTTATTATTGTTGTAGCTATTTTTTAGAAATTAGCAGTATAATTGTCTTAGCTATCATATATATATATATATTTCTTCCCAGTTCACAATATCTGCTGTACATTTCAGATCTTATTTACTGGTTCATTTTTTTTTCACACTAGTGAGACAATACAATGTTTACATATATGGATCTGATTTATTTCAGTTATGAGTATTGTCTTGAATTGCATCTATTTACCTACTTAAAATACTCCATTTTATCCATTTTTATGGCTGACCAGTACTCTAGTATATTTTTTCAATCTAAATGAATTTTCTTTTTATTTTTTAAATTTTATTACTTTTAATAAGAAATAACAGTGGACAGTTACAAAACATGTTAGTAACACAGCCACAATAATTAATACAATGCATGTTGTTGTCTCCATAGTACTTGTTCAGAGTACAAGATGCAGACTTGAGAAATTGTCTCAACACAATTGGTACAAATATTTGTTTTCATTGAACTAAGAGAAAATAATTGTATGTATAGTCTAATGTTGCATAATAGTAGTAGCTTATCAGCAGAACTGGCAGTATTGGAAGCTGTTGGCTTGAACCTTTTACAGCTCAGCATACTAATACGCTTCACTTTTTTTTATACCTCGTGGATATACTTTTCTGCTAGATGGTTAAGGCCAAGGTAAAGCAAGACCTATATACCAAAACATGTAACTTTTGTATCTGACAAGGTCAGTCAAACTCCCTCAGGATTTACCTTGAAACCATGTATAGCATTTTGTAGATCTTTTGTCAATGTCAATCATATGGATGAGTCATGGCCATTACTTGAACAGTTTGATGTCTGTGAAAGCTTGAGAGAATGTTTTCTCCTAGTTGACTCTCCTTAGGTACACTGTATATTTTCAATCCCTTTCTTCTGTAGCCCCATAATGTCCTTGAACAGAAAATTTGGGAAACCACTGAGCTATAGATGTTATATCACAGGTTCTTTTATGTCCCGAGTCATCACTGACTTTGAAGGATTAGGGCCAAAATATTGCCTATCTTTGTAGCCCTTCTTTTTGTCTAATTTTTTGGTCTGAAAACTTAAGTTGTTAACTCTCCAGAAGAGAAGCTTAGTGATACTATTACTCTATAACATAGGTACTTGAGCTTGACATCACTGTCTTTCTGAATATCAAATGCCTTCAACTTAACAAGGAACCAGTATTTTATAGTCATTGATTAATAGGTAGACTGAATTTGTCACTTTTTGTTTGTCTTTTTGAAACAGGGTCTCGCTATGAAGTTCAGGCTGGCCTTGAGCTCACTTTTGTAGCCCAGGCTGGTCTCGAACTCGCACCAATCCTCCTGCCTCAGCCTCCCAAGTGCTAGGATTACAGGCATACGCCACCATGCTCGGCTTTGCCACATTTTTGTAGTGGTTGTGTTTCTCCCTGGGAGGAAGTGAATTGTTTTTCTCTTGTCTTTTGGCTATTTTAAAGCAAATTGGATGGGGCCCGGCGGGATGGCTCAGTGGTCTAAAGCGCCTGCTTGGGGAAGCTTGGGCGGCTTCAGGGACCGTGGTTCGATCCCCGGCGCCACATGCTGCGCCAGCCCTGCCCTTGGGGAGGGCTGAGCCGGCCATGAAAATGAGTGAATAAACAAACAAAGGTTCTGAAACAATAAATAAATATTTAAAAAAAAAATAAAGCAAATTGGAGAAAAACTGTTCAAGAACTAAAATGTAGAATATAAAATTATAACTTTTAGAAAAAGTACAAGAAGCATTTACAGATGTGGGGTTTGGTTAGGAATTCATATATTCGATGTTAAAAATATGACTCATAAAAATAAATGTTTATAAATTGGAACTCATCACATTAACCTTCTAAATGCTTAAATATTACAATTAAAAAGTAAAAACTTTCTTCTTTGAAAGAAAATGGAGAGTAATTTTCCATTATTAACATAGAAAGAAATTGTTATGTTAGGAAAATACGAGACAAGTTATACACTAGGAGAAAATATTTTCAAACCACATACCCTGCAGTGGGGTTGTATCTAAGTACGTATAATACTAAAAATCAACAGAAAAACATCACAAACAATTCAATTAGAAAATGAGTGAAACACACAAAGGGACATTTTACCAAAGAGAACCCACAGTGCCAAATAATTACATGAAAAGTTGTTCAAGATCATTAGGCATCAGGAAAAACAAATGAATACTATAGTAATATGTAATAAAAATAACATGAAATGATTGTGAGGATGTAGAGAAATAAGTCTCATATTGCTCATCAGAAGATAATTTCATAATTCAGACACTCTGGAAGAAAGCCTGCTAATTTCTTCTCTTTTATTTTGTAGTACAAAGGATTGAATTTAGGGCCTTGCACAACCTAGCAAGTACTCAATCACTGAGTTGTAAACTCAGCCCTATGGTTTCTTTGAACAGTAAATATCCAATTACCACAATACATATCTAGTTATCACTATTGGTAAAATATCCAATTACCATAACATAATTACCACTTATATATTGTACTTGTGTATTTATCCCAGATAAATGAAACCCATGTCTGCAAAAATTATGTACACAAATATTCACAAAAACTATACTCATAATTGTGCTTGTAACTCATACTCAACCTGGAAACAAGTTAAATGTCTTCCAGTGGGTGAATGGATAAACAAACTCTGATATCCCCATATCATGGACGTACTCAACCATACAAAGAATGACTTGCTGATATCCATAAAATCCTAGGAAGATATGAAGAATTAGTGCTTAACTAAAAAACCCAATCTCAAAAGGTCAATACCATATGGTTTCAATTATATTATCTTCTTGACATGACACAGTATAAAGCTGGAGAATAGATGAGCAGTTTTGAGGTGATAGAAACAAGCCTGAGGGAGGGCATGGCTATAGAGAAGTGGTATAAAGGGACACCTTTGGCGTGTTGCAGTAATGTTTTATCTTGATTTTGGTGATGATATTTGAATCCACTATATCATATCAAGATATAGAATAATCTTGGTGAAGACAGAATAATGGTTGTAGTTTAGTTAACTGTATTTTACCTTAATCACATATGATGTTACCATAGGGGAATGCCAGAGGAAGCCTTCAGTAGGCTATGGATTATCTTTCCATTCTCTTAAAGATCTATAATGATTCCAAACGAAAAAAGTTTCAAAAAGAATGGATGTATCTTGAGTCTGTAATGTCAAGTGAAATAAACCAGACAAAACAAACTTAATAAATAAGCATAAATATTACATGGCTTATCTTACATGAGAAACCTGAAATAAAAAGACCAAAATAAAAGTTACATACTAAAAAACAGAGGTATAGATCTTTTCAAAAAGAGAAATGGGGGCCAAAGAGATAGCTCAGGGGCACAAGTGCCTGCCTGTCAAGTGCAAGGTCCTGAGTTCGATCCCCAGTTCTGAAAAAAAAAAATAAGGGAAAGACATGGATTAAGAGATGAAGGAAGGGGCAAAGGAAGGGAAAAGGGATGGCAAAGGGAATTGCACATACTAAACCTGCAGGGGTGTAAATATTATGTACTGCAAACATGAACTCATAAAAAATAACTGGAAAAAGCAATGCTGGAGTCTTAATTGTAGTTGCACTGAAATACACATCAAGATCATTGACACTTTTACAGTGTTAAATTTTCTCACAGTGATAAATTTATTGACTTTAGACCTAGGAGATAGGTTGGCAGTCTAAACACCTGCCTGACAACTGCAAGGACCCAGGTTTGATCTCCAGTACTTCATGCTGTCCTGGCCCCAGAACCAGGCATATTGGTGCACACCTGTAATTTCAGAGCTGGGGACACTGAGACAGGAGGATAACTACAAGTCTGAGCTACATAGGAAGAATCAGCAACAAACAAACAAATAAATCTTAAATAAATTTATTGACTTTAAAACATTTTTCATTTATTCATATGAACCAAGGTAGAACAAAGGAGTTGAATGTTAGCATGTTTGGAAAACTTAAAGCAAACAAATTTTTAAAGATTTTTCCTCTAAACTCTGTGTGATATAAAAGTAATTGGGTTTTTACAGATTCCTTTTCACAGTAGTTTTCATTGGATATTGTCCAAATTGCCATATATTTGAATATATTTTTTGTTCCCTTCAATAAGGTTACAATAATTGCTTTCCAATTCTTTCCTGGTAATTCCAACCTTTATGTCATCTCAGGTTTACTCTCTATTGATTATTTGATCTCTTGAAGAGGATTACAGTTTCCTCATTCTTCATATGTTGAGTACCTTTGTATTGTATCCTGGAACTTTTAGGCAGAATATTATAGAGACTGAAATCAGGGTTTTGGAAAAAAAAATATTTATTGTACTGTTCTGGTGGTTAGTGAACTCAGTTAGATGCAAACTCTCAATTTGGTACCTGTTATTAGTGGAAAGATTGCCTCACCATGTTCACCTTTAATTGACATCGTTGTGTGTATGCATGGCGTAGGAGTCAATTACAATTTTGATACAGTATACAGAAAGTGAGCCTCTCTCCTGAGGGGATTTCACTCATTTCCAGTGACCCCATTTTTAAAATCTGGGCTCTGTTCTTTAGTTCTACACATTAGAATGTCAGTTTATTAATGTTTTATTTTAATTTTGAATGTATTTTAGTATAGGGAGTACAGGGTCTCACTACACAGATCAGACTCACAGTGATCCTCCTGTTTTCAGCCTCCCAAGTGCTAGGATTTACAGGTGTGTACCACCATGCCCAGTCTTGCTGTCTCATCATGCGCCAGGTGTGGGGCTGGCAGGGCAAACCAGGGATCGAACCCCAATCTCTGTGTTCTTGGTGTCTTGATTACTTGGTAGCATTGGCTTATCCCCAGTCTAAAAGATGCAAAAAAAGAAAAAAAAAGGTTAATTCATCTTGTGTCTTACCTTCAAGTGTAAATGCCCCTCTAGAATCTACCACCTTTTAAATTCACTTTCCACTCATTGCTATCTTCAGGAGGATTAGGATGAATCAGGAGATTATTCAGCTGTAGCAGAATCAGAACAAAATATCCTTTCAACTCTTACACCACTCCTGGAAATTTGTCTTTAATGTGGATTTTGGCTGGTCATTTTGGGGACGTATGGTGTAGATATGTGGAGCCCTTTTAGTTCTTCTTTCCACAGGCCCTTTGCACTCAGTTGGCATTGGATGGTGCACAACCCTCTCAGTCTTAGCTGCTGCTCCGCATCACCCACTTATTCCATGCTTTCCAGTGATGCCCTTTGGCTATTTGGCCTGTGAGTTCCTCCTTAGCTGGGTTTATTGTCTATCTTGGGTAGTAGTGTCTAACTATGGCAAGCACCTTACACCTTAACTGGTTCTCCCCCACTGCCAGTCAGTTTGACAATGAGGAGCCAACACCTTTATGTTACAAGTGGTCAATTGGCCTAGGCATCTTTTTTTCAAAAGAAAACTTTTCAGTTGTAGACCTCTAGCTTTCTGAATGTTGATGTGTGTTTGGAGGTAGGCAGAAACTCTTAAGGCCCAGCCAATACCCATGCAATTGATGCCCAGCACCTATTATTCCAGCCAGCTCTGAATGCCACCTGAGTTACATTCCTATTCTGGTGGCCAGGAGCCTACTGTTTTTATGTCTTCCAGTGACAAAGGGACAAACAGTAAACTTCTCGGGGTGATGAGTAGAGAAAAAGGACACATTTAAAAAAAACCTGTTCTACCTAGATGTCTGACTATTGTTCTTGTCCCTCTTCCCGAGGCTGCATCACTAATTCTATTCCATTTAGAAACCTGGCCTATCTGCCTTTTGATTCCCCACTGATTTCCTTACCATTTTTGTGCTGGTTTGGTCAAACCATCATGCACCCTTGTTTTCTGTAACATGTTCCCAATTTGGTTTTACAGGGAAGATCAAACGTAAGTTGTCAGTTCTAATAAGAACTGGGATAATTGTCTCTTTCTGGTAAAAAACAAACAAACAAACAAACAAACAAACAAAAAAACATAACACTCTGTGAATACATATTAGAACTATAAAAGAAACTATTCCAAACCATAGAACATTCCTGACAATTTCAAACAGTGAAGAATGGTTGATCATTGGCATTGGTTGCTTGGTCAGTTAGTAACATAATGTTACCATGGGGGTACAGATATAAAACCACCTTTAAAGAAGTAAGATTTAATGATTAAGGAGATGGCTGATTTTCATAAAATATATCATCAATATATTAAATAGTAATGAATGATTTTTTTACTGTGCATGATTGACTAGACATAGGGCCAAGGTTGTAACATTTGTCATCTAATAAAACTAAAAAAATATTTGTATTAACTTCTTTCCTTTGCTTATAAGTTTTGCTCATGATCTGATGAGGGTAAGTTATAACTTACAGCTGCTAAGGAGATTAGGATGATAGAAAGTTTGAAAGAAAAAAAGCCATACCAAATTACTTTAGTCCTTAATATTGCTTGAGCCATTAAAACCCAATTAGACACAGGCCAAATTCCTGTTTATTAGAAGCTTTAGAAGTCTCATAAATGAATCTAACATAGTTATGGAGGCCCATTGCTTTCAACTTCATGCAGTCTTTTGCAGAAAAGCATTGCGTCATTTTAATAACAAGCGTGTTTTCCATGAATATACTCATTCACATTGAGAGAACAGCCCTAACCATTTACAATCCAGTGACTCAAACTGTTTAAGCAAATGAGAGTGTGAGCCATTAGCTAACTTCTTTCCTTCTTACATCTTTCTCATTAGGGCTCCAGCCCCACCCCCATGCCCACTGAAACACTATTCATGTCCTCTGGGATCAGCTCACATAGTACCAAGCCCAGTTGCTCCATCACCAGACAGAACAGACTGCTTTGCTCTTTATCCTTTACTCTGACTCTGATACCTAGCACAGAGCAGGTCCTGTACAAAAAAATGTTCGGTGAATACAGAGAAAAACTACCTATAAAATGTTACATTTGGGGGCACTGACCATGAAGAAGGTGCCTTCCAAAAGAACTTTCCCTTTTAGTGCCAGGGCTTTAGGAAGCATGCTAGGCCAGGCCGCTTGTCCAAGGCTTGTGGCTATTTATATTGGGAGCTCAAGAAAACAAGAAGAAAACATTTCCTGAGTCTGTGGACACTGTCTTACCTGGCCCATGTGCTTCTGGGAGTAGGGCAAGGCAATCCTCATTTGTATTCTTGGCCAGGTAGCATTATGGACAGAGACAAGCTGCTTCCATCAGTGAGATGGCTCCACGACCACCATTTGCCAGCAACACAAGTATGGGTAACAGGTAGGTTCTGCTGATATTTTCAAGGCGTAAAGGGACTATTGAAAGTTAGGTGTTGATTTTCTTCTGTAGGAAGCATACATTCCTGTTCCTTCAGAAACCTTTGGATTTATAAACCTTCCCAATTAGAGAGTATATGTGATTCCTTCATAGGTACATTGACAAATGTGTCATCTGCCTTCTAGTATTCTTCATTTGAAGCAAATACCATGTTCATTTAACTTTTCCCTGTATTGATGAACCATGAGCAGAAAATCTAATACATTGCCCCAGTGTTGGAGCATGAATTTTGAGGACAACATTTTTATTTTCGAAGGAAGCTGACTTCAAGAAAGAACAGCAGACCAACAGCAATGCTGGCCTTCTCTGTTTTGCAAAACATCACTTATAAGGAAAAAGCTTGTGTAATTTGGCTGTCTTTCCCAAAGCCGCAAGATAAGGGTTGCACATAAACAATAATATCCTGCACTACTTGGACCTCATTTAACTATCTTTATTGCTTCGGAAGGAACTGCCAGACAGGGCTGTTTCTTAGAGCTCATGCTTGACATTCCAGAAATACTATCGGGACCACTTCAGTGGTGGTACTTCACAGTGCCAAGCTTGTGGCAGTTGGCACGCCTTGATTATCACTGAATTTCACCCTGACACATTCTTTTCCATCATGCTGAAGGTGCACAGTCCATGAAGGATGAGTTGGTACTTGGAGGGCAAGCCTGTAATTGTAGAAGGCTTTTGCATTTACTACTTGGCTGTTTTGCTAGAAAGCTGTGGCAGCTTTGATCTAAAATGACCATGTTTGCTGAACTAGGGACATGGAGGTTGTTAGTTTTTGTTTGTTTTGTTTTGTTTTCCCCAAAGAAGCCATTGTGTTGCTCATAGAGCACTAAGGTAGGAGTAAGATCTAGGCTCTACTCCCCAGTCAATTAGTTCTTTGGCCAGGTAAAATGTCCTTGTCCTCTCTGGCTTGTTTCTGAATCTTGAAATGATGAGATCATACTAGATGCTATCTAAATTCCTACATTAGATCAGGGAATTTGAACAGTAAACAAAGATAAATTTGAGAAACAGAAGTTCCCAGTCCATACTCTACAGCTTGGTAAGTGTGACTTGAGATATCACTGAATTACCTTGGACTTCCATATCCTTTGTTGCCTGGGGGTTGTGCCTATTGGGAAAGGAAACACCTTTTACGCTCAGGACCTGCAGAACAAGATCCAGTTTGATGGCTCATAAAGCTGTAAGTGTTAGTAGATTATCTGTTATTGCTAATATACAAGCTTGAATTCCCTGAGCATCTCCTTTGCCAACCAGTTACACACATTATTCCATTTAGTCTTCACTTTATGGTGAAAGCTGAGGTTCAGAGAAGTTTAATAGCTCGATAAGGAGCGTATAGGTCCACAGAGCTGGGGATACGATTTGTATCCATATTCCATTCTTTATTTTAAAAGTTTAAAGGTCTTATCTCTGACAAGGAGCTTCTATTATTATTATTATTATTATTATTATTATCATCATCATCATTATTATCATTATTATTATTTTATCTGGGCCATACTGCCTGTAGCACTTAAAAGTTATATGCATTAGGGAAGGTGTGAATAGGAGAGGATTCTCTTTGTAGACACTGCCTAAATCACCAGAGTCACAGCAATAAAAATGCCCAAGGGTCAGCCCAAATCCACAAGGCAGAGAAAGTCTGAGTGCATTGCCGAAAGGAACCAAAAGCAATAGGCATCAGAGTGGTGGCTAGGAGGCTTGTGAAAAAGAGGAAGCGCGATGGGTGGTAGCAAGTGCTTTCTGTCAATTGCCAAGCCTAAGCATTCTTTGAGATTTATTTTGAGGTGGCACTAATGGCCTGAATATGAATATGAATAAACCAACCTTGATAAAAAACCAGGCAGAGGACAAAACCAGCCTTCACTTTCTACACATGAAGAAGGACCCTGGACTAAACACCCTGAAGGTGCTCTTGACTCAGACTTTCCCAGAGTCAACAGGTCTGAAGGGTTGGGCTTCTTTGGGGTGCTGAGCAGCAAGCAAGTAGGTTTTCTCAGGCATTGTTCTGTTAGGATGTGAACCCAAGTCTCTGAGATGTTAGCATTCTGTTTTGATTATGTCTGGAGCTACATTGGCAGGACTTCTCACTGACTATGAAACAACAACATAACTGTCCTTCCTGTCTTCCTGGTCTCTTCAGAAAATCTTGTCAGAGAAGCTCTACTACAATGTGTGTGTGTGTGTGTGTGTGTGTGTGTGTGTGTGTGTGTGTGTGTGTGGTGGTGGTGGTTCTGGTCTTGGCCTACCCACACCTGGTTCCCAAAGATGGTCCAGCTTTCCTTACTTCTGCTTTACCTTCTCAAACCTTACTGATAGTTTCTTGCACCATTACTTGCTCTAGAGATGGTAAAACTCAGGAGAGAATGGTCTGCTTAGTCAAACTTGTTGTGTTAGAGGTAAATATTTTTACTTACATACCTTGAATTCCAGGCCTTGAATGATGCCCTTAATGGTAGAGGTAGGCCAGGCAGAAGAAAGCAGGAGCTGAGCCCTCACACTATGGCCACTGGGCAGGATACACAATTGGGTAAATGACCCTATTGCAAATAGGCAGCCATGGAATAAGGAAAATGGTCTCCATGTGGGCATCAGTAACTACTCCATGATATTCTGGGAAATGGTCAGCATTAAATAATAGTGGTCAGAATTCATAATGATGGTGATGATGTTGGTGACATTGACAGACTTGAATGGATATTGTGCTAAACATCTGACAGAGTGACTCTTAATATTCTTAACAGTCCTTACAGTTGTTTTCCCACTTTACGTACGAAGAAAGTATGGCATTGAGATATTAAGTAAAGTTCTCAAGATCACATGACTAAAGAATGGGTATTTGGGTAGACTTTGGATCTTTAACAATTTGGGAAATCATCATCTTCCAGACCTGTTCCTAGTGACCATCCCACAGCTACTGGGCCAAGGTACCATTTCAAAGAGATGGATGGGCAACCCCACAGGCAAGATTTGAGGACTGTTCTCTGTACCAAGAGTTGAGGAGAAGGGACAAGGGAGAACTTGCCTCATTTAGGCCAGCAATTCAGTTCTAAATGGGGCTGTATCAGGAGTCCTACAGGCAAAAGATCATTTGGCCCTGAGACGAAAGATCATCTGGTAAGAGTGGATCAGTGTAAGAGCTAAGCTTGTGAAGAGCTCTGAATTGGGGACATTGAAGGCCTTTCAGTCATCCACTCTGAAGACACCAAATGAAACCAGATGACAGCAGCCAATTGACTCCCAAGGGCTGAGGCTGGTCAAGCAAGTGGGGAGAAACTGAGCCTCGAGGTAGAAGGTCTAGAGGTAGTGATCTCAACAGGGTTGGGGAATTGACTTGGGGACTGATGAGACAAAACCCAGGAGCGATGCCTTGGATCCTGTGGTAAGATTTTTTGGTACTCCTTTGGCTACACTGAGCCCTGCTGAGTTGGAAAGGGAAAGGAATTTGGACCCAGGAATTATATACATTTTTGTTGGTATTGCTTAAGATCTTAGTAGAAATTCCAAGAAGCCCAGAAGACACCTGGGAAATATCTGTGGATCAAAGAGGTAAAAATAGTTAATGTTTTGGAGAAAATATCCATGATTAAGAACTGTGCTGTTTCAGTTTTACTTCTTAAATAGTTTTACCCACAGTGACATACTAACCAATTTGTATATGTAAAAGTCTTTCTGAGCTATAGGCCAGGAGCCCCAACAAGGACTGACTAGCCTGAACATTCATGAGAGGAGACTGGGAGCACTATTCCTTATCATCCTGGCCCTGTATCTTCCTAATGGGAAAGCATCATTAAATGCTGCTTCGTAGTTCTCAGTTGTGTTCATTAGTCTACTGTCGAGCCAAAAGCAGGGACCAGTGCTATACACAGGTATTAACTTAGGTGTAGAAGAAGGGGAGCCGAGCCTTGGCTCTTGGCTGAGAAGTTTAGCCCATCTCAGGACTGAGGTCCAGAGGAGGAGGATGAAGTATAGCCTTTCCCAGAGGTTAGGATGCCTGAGTTCAAATCATGGCTCTGTGATCTCTAGCATGTTATCTACTGTCTCTGGGAAACCTAAAGAAATGGACTAATAGAGTTTTTGTGTCATAGGGTGTGAGGGTTTCCTGGCTGCATATCTAGCACTTAGCACAGTATCTGATCCACAATTTGCATTTGGTAAAATTTAGCTGCTGCTGTTCTCTTCTTCCTCCTACCCCATCATCCTCGTTCTAATTCCTTATTCCTCCTTTTTTCTTTTTATAAGATAAGAAGAGAACTTCCAATCTGAAGACTCACACTTGAACTCTGGCTCTGCTATAAACAATTGTTTGGCCCTGGAAAGTCACCTCTTCTTTTTTGTACCTGAAACTTATTGTGTTCATCAGCTTTCTGTTGCTGTGACAAAATAAATGAGAATGAGGAGGAACAGTTTACATTGGTCTATGGTTATAGAGGTTTCACTCTATGGTCACTTGGGTCTTGTGGCTTTTGAAGCTGTGGCAATGCAGAAAAATTGTAGCCACGAAGCACATGGTAAAGCAAAGCTGCTTACCTCACAGAGGAAAGGAGAGGGAGAGAAAATGTCCAGGGTTCCAATATCACCTTTAAGGACACATACCAATGCCCTACTTCTTCCAGCTAAGCCCTACCTCTCAATAGCACCATCAGCTGGCAACTAAGCCTTCAATATATGGCCTTGGCTGGCCAGCTCCAGTCAAAACCATTATACTGCTCATGTGTGAAATCAGCATACAAACAACCCCTATCTCAAAGGGCTTACTCATGAGCTTTATTTCCTACTTATTGCTCTTTTGTAGCTTGTGGAGTCTTTTTATTTCTAGTTCATATCACAATTGATTGTAATTCCATCTGCCTTCCAAGCTATATTCTGAGCTCTCAGCAGGCAGGAACCACTTGTTTATGTTTGTATCTGTAGTGCCTCCCATAGTGCCTGGCCTCGCATTTACATTTAATAAGTTGTCGCTGAAATGTTAATGCTATGTTGTAATTATTTGTCTGGGTCTATCTTCCTCATTAAGCTGTGAGTTTCTGGAGAGCAAATATTTTATTTGTCTCAGTATGTGCAGAACATAGCAGGGGTTTGGCTTGGAGTAGTGGTTCTGTGGATGTTGGTTAAATGAATGGCTGGGGGAGTGCGAGAATGAAGGAAGGAGTGAATGAAGGGCAGATGGAGGCTGATGATTAAGACACTTTTCTACAGACACACAATTAGTCAGGTCATTGTCAGTTTGAAATTAATTAGGATATATGATACAAATGTAAGAAAATTAGTTCCATTTTCTGTAACCTTATCCTTCACATCTTGGATCCAGGCTTTTATCACTGACTACTTTTTTATCAAAATTCTTGTCTGTAACATCCACAAGACTAAACTATTTTGGGTTTCCTTGTGTTTTGGGAGATTCCCGCCATTTTCCTGGTTTGAGTTGCTTTCTTATTATTCTATTGTTTCTCTTAGCTGCCTCACCAATATGTCTCCAACCTCCTCCACTGCTAGCATGCCCCTGTGATGGAAATACTGTCCAGGGCTTGGCCTTTGCCCTGTTCTCTTCTTTCTGTGTGCAAATCTAATCTTAAGGCTCTGCTCATTATAGGCCCCTATATAAATAACTCCCAAATCTCTCCCCAGCTCTGACATTTCCTCTGAGTGCTAAATCTGAAACTTTAGCCTTGTACTGCACATTGAAACCTATTTTTATGGCTTACTTCTCAAACTTTATTTGTAAAAGTTTTCATCCTTTTTACCCCCAAATGACTTTTCTCCCTAATGTTTCTCTTTCAATTAATAACAGTGCCTTTCAACTTTTAAAATCTTCCCTCTTCTCATAGAGAAATTTTTCCTTTTGCAAACATACACATAAATTTTATCACTAGTATGACAATATAGTTAACAAATAATAATTTGTAAATATTAAATACTTAATCCATATTCAAATTTTTATTATTTTCTCAAAGGTGTAATTTTTCAGTCAGTCTGTTTTTATAGCTTAGATCCATCATTTCATTAAAGATGACACAATGACATTTTTCTAATTTTGTTATTCCTCCTACATTTATTAGTTGAAATTATTCCATAAAGAAGAATTTTATTTTACTCATCAACCATTTTAGTTACCTTCAGTTACAATGTATACAAAAAAGGCAAGATAAATGTTCAAGTCCTACCTTTTAAGAATATTAATTTCCAGAATGAATTGGTATCCTAGAAGCCTTCAATGGTATCTAATCAAATTTTAAGCATTTGTATAGATTTAGAGATTTTTTATATATTTAATGGGTTTTGATCAATTGTAAATATTACTTATTGTGTCACTAAAATTGTACTATAAGAAGTCACTGGGGGTTCTCTCAATTAGGTTTTTGTTTCCCTTTGTCATAACTTCCTTGCTTTGGGGTTAGATGTGATGTTTTAGACTCGTCTTGCACATTTCCATACCCAGACCTGGGTTGCCCATTTCTACAAACAGCTCTAGCGGGAAATGGTTTATTATGTGTTTCTAAGAGAGTAAAATTTTTAAACAACATATCTAGAATACAGTTATTACATCTAAGAATGAATAAAATGTCATTAAAATGTACAAATATCCTGACAGTGTTTAAATTGCTGATTACCTTAGAAATGCATAAAAGGATTTTTATTTGTTCCAATAAATCTCTAAATGAGGGCTAGATAGCGTAATTGGCTGATAAGGCCTTTAAGTCTCTTAATTTATAGGGCTTCCCTGTCTCTTCTTGCAATTCATATTTTGATAAAAACGAGTTAGCATTTCACATAATATTTCCCACACTCTGAATTTTGATGATGGCTTTCTCATTGTTTAGTTTAACACAATCCATAATATTCTGTTTTTTTTCCACAGGTGAATTTGAAGGTTCAGGATAGTAAAATTGTTTGCTTTATGTTTGGATTTAAGTGAAATGATTTCTTGCATGGTTTTGTGATCTCTGCACATACAATCTGGTTGCCTTTGTGTACTAGCAGTCATTGACCAATAAGCCTGGACTTGTTCATCCATCAAGCATTGCAAAATCGTGATATTTTATTATTCTGTCTTTGTTAGCTACAATATTTCTGTGTATCTTCTGCTTAGTTATCTAGAGGTACAATTGGTATAGGAAGGCTGAAATAAATGCCAAATTAAAACAATCTAGTGTCCTAGACATCCTATTATAGTCAATACATTTAAAATGTAATTATAAATTCATGGGTTTAAACACATTTCCTATGTTTTAAACCATTGTTCTTGTTTATATTGAGGTTCACATTGACCCCTCTTTGGACACTGGGGAACCTGTTAACTCCTGAGTACTTTCATGATCCAGCTTGTCTCTGAAATCTTCCTTGCTAAGTATGATAAGACATTCCAGGATCATCATGTAAATTTCCTGTCCCAGATCTGAAGGATCATATTTTTAGATACCAATATGATATAGAGAAAAGAGCACAGTCTTTAGAATCGAAGAGATTGTAAATGAATCCTGGCTCTGTTTCATGCTTCCTATGTAGCCATGGCCATAATATCTGGCTACTTCAAGTCTTATTCTTCACGTCATCTATAAAAGAGAGAGAGAGAGAGAGAGAGAGAGCATTCATCCTATGATTCTATCTAGAACTTAGATGATAGAGCTTGGCACTTAGTAGCTTCTCAGAAATGCAGGTTCTTTTTACATTTCCTATTCTCTTCCTACTCAAGTGACAGCATCACATCTTTTATGATTACTTAGGCTTAGGTGTTTATAGCACAGAATGTTCTTTTTCACATATGGTAAGCACTCAATTCATTCCTACAAACTGACTGTGATAGATGCCATCAAATAGATGGTGCCCAGATGTGTTGAATTTGTGAAAGTAGGGACTGTCTCAATGTAGTTGATTGCCAAAAAGCATTTCTCCGTTATTTTCAAAGTACTCACTCACAAATATTAATAAATAGATTCGTTCTTCCCTTCCTTGCCCTCTTCTCAGAATTGAGGTGGAATGGTGACGCCAGCTTTCAGTTGTGTTAAAGGAGGAAAGAAGAGAAACATGAATAATTCAAAAGGCTAATCGAGGCAGTGAGTCGCTTGTATCAGTTTGAAAGACATTATTTGATATATGTATGGCAAATTTTCCTTCTTAAATTAGTTTTTTCATACTACCCTTCAAATGGCTTTTCATTCCTTGAGGTCACAGCAACTGGAGAGAGTAATAAATCCAAAATGTGCTGAAAAAGATGCAGAACTGAATTTGGGATAAAATGTTTACGCTGCATGTTCTTCCCTGCCACTTAGCTGTTGCTATGGCATTGTCCTTAGCTTAAGATCAGAATTTGGAAATTGCTAGGCAGCTTCAATATTCCAGCCCCAGCAGCCAGAGGAGCAATGGCTGCCGCAGAGAGCACTCCACCTTTTGACAGCTAACTAAAGATATTAGGTGAAGGTGGATGGAGTGCTGAGAAAAGGAAACCTTGATTGAGCAGGGTCCTGTGATGGCTTTCAGCTGAGCATCTATTCTAGGGTGACTGCAAAAAACTAATAAATAATGATACTAAGACTGGGCCTGGTGGTGTACACCTGTAATCCCAGCTCTTGGGAGGTTGTAAACAGGCGAATCACTGCATGTCTGATCTAGGAGTGAGACCCTGAACACCCTGTAGAACCTTCCTTCAAAATACACATACAAATATAATAATAATAATAATAATAATAATAATAATAATAAATAATAATAATCATCATCATCATCTAGGATGACTTGGGATTTTGAAAGAGCTTGCTAGGGAGTTCTTTTGCCTTCTGGCTGTCTGACTTAAAGTCTCCTGATAAATTTGGTGATATATTGACTCAGGAATACAGACTTATAAGTAGGGAAAACTGTTCGAGAGCCTCCAATAGGCCATGCTCCCCAAGTTGTCTTGTATGGGATGGAGGCAGCAACTTGCAGTGAATACAAATATCACTTGTTTTCCCAGAGAGCCAGACTCTGAACCCTGTCCTCTCTTGAGCTGGCTACCCAGGTTGTCTTTTCCTATTCACACCAGGGGCAAATTTCTAATAATCTTAGGGTTTATTCAGTCTCAGAACTTTTAGATGCTCTTTCCATGCATTGTGTTATTGAACTCTTATATCTAACATAGAGGGTAAATATTCATCTGCTAGACAAGAAATGGTACACTCAGAGATGCTCAGTGTCCCTGTTTCCCATTCTGAACAGGATCATATAGCCAGAAAATTGAAGAATGAGTGAAATCTGAGCAACTCCAAAATGTGTGCTCTTTAAAGGACCCTGTGTCCCTTTTTTCAGCCCATTTTCTCTGCTCATAGACACCTGTCTTCCCTTGTTTTGCCCTGGTTCTTCCTTCTGGTTAATATAGTGTTCATTTTAGGCTCTTCAGTAGCAATCAACCCCAAAAAGGAAAAGCAGAGCATCCAAAAGGCAAGGTAAGCAAGGTGTAAGGAACTTAGTCAGTTGTATTTCAGCTTGTTCCTTGTGCCATCTCTTCTTTTGTCTGTATTGAAATCGGCTAGTTCTGAGTTAAGAATTCTCAATTTATGGTCTGACAATAACAAATTTTGGGTCTGGTTAGTAAGGATAACAATTAGACCAAACCTGTCCCAGGAAACCTAGTATTCTTGGTTAGCATAGCTTTGAGTCCCTGCTGGCTTCTTCTGTGCTCTCTTGTCAAGTGATTTGGTTGCCTCCCAGGGAGGGAGAGGTGACCAGTAGGATTTACTGGTACATTATGTCTGGGGATGCTACCTGAACCCTAGCCAGGTTGCACCTGCCATCTACATTACTGTAGCCAGCTGAGCCATGATAGGGCCAATGATGGAATCAACATGTTTGGTATAAGGCTGGAGTCAACCAGAAACTGAAACAGATCTTGGATGCAAGTATTTAGCTGAAAAACTGACAAGGTAATCAGAACCGTGGAAGGAAGCATTGTAGCAATACCAAGTCGTGATTGGGAGTGGAAATTATTTCAACATGCCCAGTGCATTGTTTTTCAAGTTCGTTTTATTTCATGGTTAAAGATAAATAAGAAAAGTGAGAAGGAAAGATGCTGCTGAAGTGTTAAATTACCTGAAAAAGATTATTTTTTAATCACTGGGACCCTTCGAAATAAGTAATAACCAATAATTAGGCTTTATTCATTCCTTTTGAAACCTGAAAACTCCCCAGGTCTGGGTGTTTCCCCTCCTGCCAAAAGGGCAAACTGAAATGTCACAAGGATGACTGCTCATCTTTCCATTTACAGGCTTATTGTCTTCGACATTCTTTATACTACTTGATCATCCTCTGCTTGAGGTGACCTAACATAAAGGACAAAGTGACCTTATCCCCATTGTCATTCTTTCTTCATTTCTGAAGATCTGAACCAGATCTTCACTATTTTCCAGCAGGGAACATGCATGTATCTTCTACTCACTGTACTCCATTAAAAGCATCTTAGGTGTTGTCTGGGGCACAGCTTAGAAAACTATGACCCACTCGTCAAATTCTGTCTGCTGCCTTATTTCTGGCAAAGCTTTATTGGCACATAACCGTACCATTTGGTTCCCTATTGTTTCCGATTGCATTGACACTATAATAACAGAGTTGAGTAGTATTTGTAAAGAGTGTATAATCTCACAAAGACTAAAATACTGACTTTCTGGATCTTTACACAAAATGCATTTTCATACTCTTGTTCTAGAGTCTAGAAACTAGATGTTAAGCATATTACATACCCAAACATATCAGGCTGTGTTTGCAGTACTTCAGAGGTGAAGGTAAAAGACACAAGGCAGACACAGAAAGAGCCCTCACCTGAAAGCAGGAAAGAAATTCCAGGTGACTATACAGCTTAGCAAGAGGCAGACTCCCCTGTGGGCCAGACCTCAAGACAAAAGAAGAAACAAAGGTAGCCACATACTTCCCTAGGAATGTGCATCAGGGATTGAGATTCTATGTAGGTATCAATGACCTTAAAAGAGCCTAAATGAGTCAGTAACCCAACACCCAGAGGAAGAGACCCTGTTCCATATTCATGCCCGCTTGCTAGGTGACTCCCTTTCCCATTTGGTATTGGCTTTAATCAGTATTACCTGAGCAATGGTGCTTGTAATCTCATTGGTTGACCATAGGTTTGTCCCACCTCATGCGCCCACATAAGCGAGTTTCCACGCTTCCCAACTTAGACCTGCCCCACCCCATGGTTTTGCACTATAAAAGTCCCTGGAAGAGACAGCTTCCTGGGGACACCCACTTGGGATCCCCCTCCTGTCCCTTTCTCCTACAGGAGCTTTCTTTCCCTCAATAAATGTGTTCTGCTTATAAAAAAAGTTCCAGTCCATGTTCTGTTCTGCTGGTATCTGTATCAGCTTGGGTCCAACTTATCTAAAACATCAAATGAATGAATCAAATGAGATAACTACAGGGGCTTTTCCAACTTTGAGATCTTGAGATTATAACTTTTAGTCTAATATGATTTATTGTAATAAACAGATGCATGTCTATGGTTGAGGTCACATGGTACTCCATCTTTTCAAATTTTTTTTTATTTTGAGATAATTTTAGACTTGTACAGATGTTGGGAAAAAACCATGAAGAACTGCTATGCTCACCCAGTTTCCTCCATGTCAACATCTTACATAACTCTAGTACAGTCCTCAAAACTATTAACCCTGGTACAATACTAAAATAAACTATAGCTTTTATTTGGATTTTTTTGCATTCCATTTTATTTTATTTAAATTACTTTTATTTTTTATTCATTTTCATGAGAAAATGATAAAATAGCAATGAAACAGTTTTAAAACAGGTTAGTAGGACAGTTACAATAATTAATATATTACATAATGTTCTCTTCAGAGTAGCTATTCAAAGGACAACATGTAGACATGATATCCAAACAATATCAGTAAAATCAATGGCTGTGACTCATCCAGATGGCTGATACTGACAAAAGATCCATAAGGTGCTGTACATGATTCCAGGGTAAATCCTTGAGGGGATTTGATTGACCTTATGAGATAGCAAACTTTACATTTTTAGTTATGTAAGTTTTGCTTTAACTTGGTCTTAACCATCCAACAGAAAATTGTAACCATGAAATATAAATAGTAAAGTTATATTCATATGCTGAGCTGTAGAAGGCTTAAGTCAACAACTTTGGACAGTTGCCAGTTGTGCTGATAACTCACTACTGTTATGGACTATTGGACTATTTTGGATTATTTTGCTGAATTTAAGCACCTACAGTCTTTGACATGGCACCACATATGCAAAGGCCCTTTAAAAACTTCTCCAAATATAGCTTCTCTAATAGCAGTGAAACACCCATCTCTGGTGTTCAAAACAAAACAAAAAAGTGGGCTATAAGTAAAGGACCATTTTGTTGTGAATATATATATATATATATATATATATATATATATATATATATGGATTTTTAATCAGCATTTCCACTAATATCCTTTTCTTTTTCAAGTCCAATTATTCAGAATTCTACTTTTTTTTAGAACTGGGGATTGCACTCAGGCTCTTGCACTTGCCAGGCAAGCACTTACAGAACTCTACTTTGCACTTAGTTATCCTCCTTCCTCAGTTTCTTCCAATCTGTGACATCTTATAAGAAACGCCAATCAGTTATTTTGTAGAATGGCCCTTAACTCAGTTTTGTCTCAATTTTTCTCATGATTAGATTGAAGTTGTGAATTATTAGATGCTATGCCCTTCTCAGACCAACACATCAAGGACTGAGAATATCAATATACATTATGGGGATGCTAACCATGAAAATGATTTCTGTCAGTAGTCTCCAACATAAAATTACTATTTCTTCATTTAAATAATTGCGAGTTTGGAAAAAATACTTTGACAATACACAGACATGGTGATACATATGGGTCTAGATTCAGTCTTCTGCATGTATGTAACCATTTTCTCTGGAAACGTTAGAAGCTTGTATGTTTTTTGCCCCTTTATCAAAGATCAGATGATTAGATGTGGCTGGGATTATTCTGAATCCTCTGTTCTGTTCCATTGGTTGTTCTGTCTGTTTTTGTGCTCGTACCATGCTAACTCTGACACTATACTTTTGTAATATAACTTGAAATTTGGGATTGTGAAGTCACCTGCTTCTGCTGCCAAGGGTTACTTTTGCTATTGTGGATTTCTTGTGTTCCATACAAATTTTAAGAGTTTTTCTAGTTACATGAAGAATATTGTCGGCATTTCATTTGGGATTGCATTAAACGTATATATCAAGATGGTAACATGCCATTTTGGTAATATTTCTTCTATCCATCTAGGAACAGAGAAGATCTATTTTCTGATGCTTTCTACATTCTTAAGTACTGTAGTTTTCATTGTATGGGTCTTTTACTTTCTTTGTTGGCTTGATTTCTAAGTGTTTAATTTTTCTTGAAGCTACTGAGGATGACATTGCTTTCCTACTTTCTTTCTCAGTGGTTTCATTGTTAGTATGCATGAAAGCTGTTGAATTTTATGCGCTGATTCTGTATACTGTTATATCGTGGGTGTGGTTATTATTCTTGTAGTCTTTTGGTGGAATTTTTTAGGTCTTCTATGTAAAAGATTCTATCATGTGTGAATAGTGCTAGATTAACTTAATGTCCTGCATATTGCCTTTATTTAGTTTTCTTGCTGAAGTACTCTGGCTGATGTTCTCAGCAATACATTGAACAGGAGTAGTGATAGTGTTCTTCATTTTAGAGGGAGAGTCGTCAGCTTGTTCTCTTTTATTATGACGTTGACATTATAAATTGCTTTTATGAGATTAAAATAAGGCCCTTCTATACATATGTTCTTGAAGTTTCTATCATGAATGGATGTTGGATATTGTCAAAGGCTTTTTCCTACATCTATTGAAGTGATAATTTTTGTCATTGCTTTTGTTTATGTGATGTATTATATTTTTTTGTTTTCCACATCCCTGGGTTTAAGCCTACTTGGACATGATATATGACACTCTTATCTAGTTGAGTACTTTTGTGTCTCTATTCATTAAAGAGATTGACATGGAGGATTTTTTTGTCTATTTGTTTGTCCTTAGTTGGGACCTTATCTGGTTTTGGAATCAAGGTATTGTTAGCTTCAAGGATGAGTTTGGGAGTATTCTGTCCCTCTTCACTAAAGTGTTTGAGGGATATTTACAGTAGATTTTCCCTGATGTTCTTGTTGAATTCAGCTGTGAGTCCATTGAATCCTGGGATTTATTTATGTGTTTATTTTTGCAGTACTGGGGATTGAACACAGGACCTTGTACTTGCTAGGCAAGCACTTATTCTACTAAGCTATCTCCTAGTCCTTATAATTATTCTTTTTAAAAAATATGTTTAGTACAGGGCCTAAAGATTTTCACTATGCAGATCAGACTTGCAATGATCCTCTTGCTTTCAGTGTCCCCAAATGTTGGGATTACAAGTGAGAGCCATTATGCCCAGTCTCTATGGCCTTCTCATCCCTTCCCTAGAGGTGGGGCAGGCTGGGGATGGAACCTGAGTCCCTGAGCCTGCCTAAGGAGGCGCTTTAATCTGCTGAGCTATCTGACTGGCCCTGGATCCTGGGATTTTTTAGTCACTAGTGTTTTAATTACCAACTTATTTCCCTATGTATGCTGAACAGCTTTTTTTTTTTTTTTTTCTTTTTCCCTTTTGGTAATACTGGAAATTGAATCCAGGACCTAGGACCTCAGACTAAGATACATCTACAGCCCTTTTTTTTTTTTTTTAAGATAAGACCTTCTTGTTACTTTGCTCAGTCTGGCCTCAAACTTACAATCATTCTGCGTCAGCCTCCTGAGTAGCTAGGATTACAGTGAAACACCACCATGCCCAGCTATTGAGCGGCTTTTTTTTTTTTTTTAGAATTCTTAAATTTTATTTATTGTCTTGTTTCAGAACCTTTATTTGTTTATTCACTCATTTTTATGGCCGGCTCAGCCTGCCCTGAGGGCAGGGCTGGCACAGCATGTGGTGTCAGGGATCCAACCGCAGTCCCTGAAGCTGCCCAAGCCGTTCCAAGCTGGCGCTTTAGACCACTGAGCCATCCCGCCGGGCCCCCTAAGTGGCTTTTAAGAGATACAGTTCAACTACCACACAGTCAATCCACTCATTCAAAACACACAATTCGGTAGATTTTGTATATTCACAGAACTGTTTGACCATCAATATAATGAATTTCAGAATATTTTCATTACTTTAAAGAAAAACACTATATTTTTGAACTTTAATTTTATCTCCTATCCTTTCCAGACCTAAAAAACGACTAATCTATTTTATGTCCTATATTTTTCCACTCTGGATTTCTTTTTTTTTTTTTTTTTTAGGACTGGGGTTCAAACTCACAACCTTGCACTTGCCCAGCAGGCACTTGTGCCACAGAGCTATCTCCCCAGCCCTGGATTTCTTTTGTTTTAATGCTGAGGGTCAAACATGTAGTCTACTACTGAACTACATTCCCCGCTCATTTTAATTAGGCTCTTTGTCATTTCAAAAATTTTCATACATTTGAAATGTAAATCTTAAGCAGTTATATATGTTATCTACAGACTCTTCTTAAACTTTTTTTTCAATTTTATTTTGTCTTTGCCCTATGTTTTTTAATTTAAAAAGTCAAACCTAACATTGAAAAAAAATTTCTTTACATTTTTCTTAACAAATCTTTTTTCTGTTTTTTTAAAATATTTTTTATTGTTTAAGTTTAACAATAGTTATATTACATATTTTCATCATCAGATCAGTTTAGATTAATACATATAGGTATATAAGATTGATCAAACAATTAAACATTTACCCTTCTAAATCAACATTACTTTTTTTTCCCTTTTTCTTTTCCCCTTTCTTTTCTTTGAAAGTTGACATATTGCATATTGTCCTCACAATTGTTCTACAGAGTACAGTGTGTGGGCATGACCCACCTCCCTATTGATGTTGCTTAGAAAAAAAAAAAGGAAAAGAATATATTAGTGTAGGGATAATAAACCAAAGCAGATTAGTGAAGGAGAAGGAAACATTATCTTATTTTATAAATATTACCTATATTTTGTTTCAATTTTTATAGCTATATTTTTCCATTTTGCTTTATAATCACCTGAAACTTATTGCTATGTATGAGATTCTTTTTTTGTTTTGTTTTGGTTGTTGGTACCAGGGATCAAACTTGAGTCCTTCTGCTTGTCAGGCTGGTTTTCTTTTTCCCAATAGTAATCCATGCTCTAAGTGCTATTTATTGACTATTTCATCCTTTATTTTATTCTCTCTACTGCTACCATTGTCATAGATCCAGGTGCTCTGTATCCATAAGGAGTGTTCCTAATGTTTCCTTCTCCTCCACTAATCTGCTTTGGTTTATTATCCCTACACTAATACCACATAATTTTATTGTTGTAGGGTTATAAGAAATGTTGCTAGCTTGCAGCGTGGGCTGTACTCAATTCTTTCATTCTTCAATGTGTGTTTTGGTTATCCTTGCCTCTTTGTTCTTCTATGTGAATTCACTATCAGCTTGTGAAATTTTGCAACAAATACCAGTGTTCTATTGGTGTGTAATGGATATATGAATTACCTTGGGAAGAATTGCTATTTCTGATACCATCCATGTCTTCTTTCTCATGAAAAGTTTTTGAGGGATCTCTTGAGCTACCTGAAAGTGGGCTCACTTACACAAATGTAACAACCGAGGCCAGAGGAAGTGATACTTACGTTGAAGTACCTGGAAAGTCATAATCTCTGCACAAAATGTAGTCTAAGGGCTATGCTCTGTACTTGTCAGTTGTGCACCTAGGAGACCCAGTGGCATTTGTCTACTGTGTTCTTTTATGCTTTTATTGTCACATTTGTTTGTTTGCACCAGCTTCTAGGCCTTGAGGACTTAGCCCAAGGTCAGTTGGAGCTTAAAGTATTACACTTTTTGGTGTATATCAAATCTTTTACCTTTAGAGGGAAAAATCATAGGAATTAATGTGGTTGATCCTGAAAGGGAATATTTTGAGGTGACTTTATAACCATAGAACAAAAATTACACCATGGGTTTCTCATTTATTTTGGGCTTTTTCCATTTTTGTACAGTTCTGGAACTGTTTAGATATATACTGCAAATAAAAAAAATGAACATGTGTTGCCCACATGTAGACAGTCTAAGTGTTTTGTGTTCATTTGAATATGTAAGTATAGATTTTTGGATAAGATTTCATGGTCTATTAGTTTATTTATTTTAGTAATGGAGCAGAAGTTTCCTAGATCTGTACTGTATTATTTCACACATGGATACCTCAGCTGGTCCTTTTTATATTTTTAATAGGTAGACTTTAGGTTTCAGAACAGCTTTAGGTTTACAGAATAATTGAGCAGAAAGGAGAGTTAGTTCTTTTTTTTCTCTGCCCAGAACTGGGTATTGAACTCAGGTCCTTGCATTTGCCAGGCAAGCACTTACTCTACAGAGCTATGTTCCCCAGCCCCCAGAGTTACTTCTTATGTATTCTGTTTCCTCTTTTATTAATGTCTTGCATTCGTGAATAGTTATCAGTAGCTCACATCAGTAGTTTACATTAGGGTTCACCCTTTGTGTTGTGTAATGTAATAGACACTGAACGTTGTATCTTGGCACATGTCCACCGTCACAAAATTAAACGAAATATTTTTGCTCCCTGAAGAAAACCCTTCGCTATGTCTCCCCATTACTGCTTTCCCTCTCCTCCAGCCCCTGGAAACCACTAATGTTTTTGTCTTTTTAATTTGTCTTTTCATAATGTATTATAAATGGCATCATAAAATATGTAGCCTTTTCAAACTGACTTATTTTACTTACAGATACTCATTTACGTTTCCTCCATGTTTCTCCGTGGCTTAGTAGCTCATTTCCTTTTATTACTGCGTAGTATTCCATTACATGGCCTACAATTTGGGCCATTCTTAATCTGTTGCTGTTTGATGTACCATTTAAGTGTGACAGGCAACACACATCAAAATCACAGAGCCTTCTATGCCCAACAGAAATCAGGAACATGTTTGAACAACTAGCTTTTCTAGATTCATTTACTGGTCATCATTTGTGAAAAGAAAAGATATTAACCAAGTTAATGTCCCTGATTTGGATAGTCAGATCCATGAAGATATTTAAACTGGCTTGATTTGTGGTTGTCCTGAAAGACAGGCAGAATGGCCCTGTGTAACGTGCCCTGGCCTAGGAATCAGGAGCTCTAGGTTATCGCAAGAACTCTGCCACCAGAACGGTGCAAGCCATCCCTTTCAGATCAAGGCATCTGTGGCATTGGATGCCATGCTTGTGCCAGGGCATATGTATCAAGGCCGTAAGACCACGCTTGTAGATGTAGCCTTTGCACTGTGGGTATCTTATGTGGAATGAGCTTCTTTTCATGGGATGGGGCTCGTGTTTTGTTTCACGGAGGGCTTGGCAGCACTTCCACAAGAGAAGCTCATGGTACACAGTCATCCTGAGGTCTGTTGGTGATCAACATAAAGTGAAGCTCTCACAGCAGGTTTTTTCTTGGCCATGAAAAGGCCTTTTAACCCCTGTACATAATGTTAAGCCATTGGTGATTAAAGTTGCTAGACTGAGCTGGTTCTCTTTAGATAAACTATCCTCCCCTTCTGGCTGATGATGGAAGTCACAATGAGTTATTGCACTCCTAGGTTTACACACATCTGTGCTATCAGGAATTGACTTCCAGGGATGCTTCAGAAGATTTGACTTCAAATACTGTTTTCCATTTTTCTCCACAAATTTTTCTCACTTTTAATTCTCCTTTCCTTTGTGAAAGAATCTTTCTATGGTGTTAAAATAGGGTGAGGTATATTTCCTTTCTGCAAATTATTTTAACCTAAGAGACTCGTCATTTAATTCTGAGCTCTTATTCTCTAGTAAACCCAGCAGCAGTGTCTTGTGGAGAGAAGCAGAATTCCTATGACCTCAGGAAGTCTTGGAACAATAGTGCCAAGTGTATGCAAAGGAGCCAGACCTGACCAATTTGAGTTCTTCACCAGAAGGCTTGCTATTTCTCTACTTGTTCAGCAAGAAATTCCTCAGTGTCTATTACCTGTCCCTCATTGTTGAACCTGTAACATTTAGACTACTCCTGTCTTACACATGGGCTAGGAGAAAGCCCTCATTTTTCTCCCCTCTTCCAGGATGTCCCCTCCACAGCCTAGAGTATGAAGGGGGTTTCTCCTCCCACAAAGTTGTGCCTGCACTCTCAAGGCCTGTATCTATCCTGCTTTCCAAATGTGGTACCAGCCTGTAGTCCTGATGTTTAGGGACCTCTACCCTCTAGCATTCCTCCCTCTACTTATGCTGTTTGATTGTGAAATATGGTGAATGTCTAAATTTTTTTAAAAAATGTATCATAGTAAGAGACACAGTGGTATTAATCTTAGGAAAATACTCTTCTACACACTTCACATTCACTCATCCTATCCTTTTCTGCCACTTCCACAAGCAGTTCTAGAAGTCCTTTATCCTGAGAGTATAGTTGGTCTGTTACAGCTGCCTCAATTTCCTGAATTAATTCAGTGTCTGTTTCCATGGTTATTTTGATTTTTTTCTTACATTTTCAGACAGGGTCTCACTATGCAGTTCAGGCTGGCCTTGAGCTCACTTTTGTTACCCAGGCTGGTCTTGAACTCACACCGATCCTCCTGCCTCAGGCTCCCAAATGCTGGGATTACAGGCATATGCCACAATGCCCAGCTTCATTTTGACTTTGACAGAGAATGGATGAGAACACACCATAATGTTTCAAGAGCTGTCTTTCTGCTGGGTGGCACTTGGAGGTAGCATCCATTGTATTATTGATTTCACCTCATACAGACACTCACAAAAGAATTTTTCCAGAATGGTTTCAAAAAATACTAAGAAAACTAGGATAAGTGTGTCTAAAACAAGGATGAAGTTTTTTTAAAAAACATATGTAATGAATCTTTTTTTTTTTTTTTTTTACTTTT